>PVJS01055076.1:0-12764 GCA_004027185.1 Glis glis | reverse complement strand
GTTGAAACAGGGTCTCCCTAAGTTGCCAAGGCTGGTCTTGAACCTGCTCTCGAACCTGGGATCCTCTTGTCTCAGCCTCCCAAGTGCTGGGATTTCAAGTGTGTACCACCATGCCCAGCTTCTGAGGGGATTTTGATGATAATAATTATCGAGTGAAAGTTTGAGAGAGAAAAATAATTCTACCTAGTTTTATTTCATTCTAATTTATAGTTCTGGATAGAGTCTGAAAAATTTTGTGAGAGAAAATATAGCCCAGTTTATTATTTTGTTTGTATTTTATATATTTCTCTTTTATTATGAAACAGGTATAAGAAACAAATTATAGAAATCACACCACTTCCCTCACGGTCCCCTCCTCAAAAAGATTAGATTTAGAGATTAGATCCCTAAGTGATTTATGGGAATGTAGTCTCAGAAGCTCTGATTGGATAATTCTTTCATAGAAGCTTTTCAATTTCCATTCTTGATGGAATGATTTTTTCTCCTAAAGAAAATATTACCATATTACCACATATAATATTTTGGAAATGCTTAATACTCAAGTTATCTTCAGATACATTCGTTTTTTTTGATCCATAAAGTATAAAAATACATTTGGAATGACAGATCTTTTATGATTGAGAAGAAAGGAGATATTTTCAGTCACCTGTCCAATTATGCATCTGGTTATTATCAGAATAAGTAGTAGTATATAATTTGGGTAATTTTAACATAATTAATGCACCATCAATAGGAACATTGAATTAAAATCATTTCGAGCTATGGCAAGAGATCAAAGTGCATTTACTTATGACAAAGTGAAGACATGTACAACCTGGAATTCTAGGTCATTAGTGACTATTGACAGTTGAATGGAACCTCCTTAAGTCATTCTCTAAATTTGGCTCATATTTCTAGCACTAAATAGAGTATTTTCCCTGAGTACACCTTTTCCTTATACTTGTTTTGATTTCAAACTGTCCAAACTAGCTTGCTTATTTATATGATTGCCTGCTAACCATCTTTAAGTTGTCATAATAACTGGAGATTTTACATGTGTAAACTGGGATTTTCATGACATCCAATGAACTGTTTTTACTTTCTATATTCTATCCAGAGATATTAGTACATTTACCATGTCCTATCCATAATTCCACAATCAGCCTCTGAAAACCAAACAACTTTCTGTGACTCATTTTTTAGAAAAACTTGAACTCATTTGGAATAAAACATGTGTGAACTGTCAGGAGGTTATCATCTATCCCACTTGGTGGGATGTATCTCACTGCAGAAATAGTACCAAGTTTGATTACATAATACTGCCCCAGGCCTTTCTGAGGTACACTGTTATATTTGGTATCTGAACCATGTCACCTATCTTAACATCTAAAAAATTCTGGATTTTGAAGCACATTTGGCTTCAGGGATCTGGGGACTGGATTATGGATCTGTACTACTATCCAGGTGTCATGCCAGGAATCCAGAGGTAAATTTTCACTCTTTTCTATTAGCCTCCACAACAGCTATGGTCTGAATATTTATGTCTCTCCAAAATTCATATGTTGAAATTTTGTACCCAATGTGTTGGTATTAAGAGGTGAGGGCCTTTGGGAGGTGATTAGGTTAGGAGGGTTCTGCCCTTGAGAATGGGATTAGTGCATTTATAAAAGAGGCTTAAAGCTGGGTGTGGTGACACATGCCTTTAATCCCAGTACTTGGGAAGCTGAGACAGGAGGCTCATAGGTTCGCAACCAGCCTCATCTACTTAGTGAGGCCCTCTGCAACTTAGTGAGCGCCTGTTTCAAAATAAAAATAATAAAATAGTGCTGGGGGTGTAGCTCAGAGGCAGAATGCCCCTGGGTTCACTCCCCAGTACCACAAAAACAAAACACAAAACAAAAGAGGCTTAAGGGAGTTTATTAGTTTTCTGACCTTCTACCATGCAAGCTCACATAGAAAGTACCATCTATGAGAAGTGAGCCCTCCCCAGGAACTGTATCTGCCAATGCCTTGATCTGAGACCTCCCAGCCTCTAGATTGTGAGCAGTAAATTTCTGTTTATAAATTATCCAATCCAAAGTATTTTTTTCTTAATGGTCAGCCTGAACAGACTAGGAAAGAAACCATCAGATCGCTCAATGTGCTTTTCATTTTACACCTTTTATTTCCCCACCACAAATTCCTCTACCATCTCTAGTCCCCTAATCAAGGATCTTATCAACTCTTGACTAGGACACTACAGCTGCCTCATACCTGATATCTCAATGGATAATCTTGTCATCCTCAAACCTATCCTCAGGGATCCTAGCAGAACCCCTGAGGTAATGAGCTTTTTACAAATTAAATCAGAACGATTCCCTGCTCTGTGTAAAATCATTCAACAACTTTCTCTAGCTTGCAGGTAGAACCCATGGCCTTCAAGTGGTCCTGCAGGATCTGACCCTTACTTACATCTGGATATATATTCCATAAAACAGAATTTTATATCTCAGCAACAGACTTCATTGTTTTTTTCTGCATGTTTTTCTTTTGCATTCTCCACTGTAGAGAGTACCTTCCTTTATTTCTTTATAACTCTTAGTGGTCCTTAAGACTCAACTGAGGTCTTGCCACGTTTAGGAAATTGTACCCCTACCTACATCTCCACATACATTTGAGCTGTGCAAGGTGTCCTGTGCATGCTTTCATCATGTGTTCTACACGTGATACATATATGTATAGTCTTCTGCACCTGTCTTTGTACACACACACACACACACACACACACACACACACACACACAAACACCTTTTAGATTATTTGCAAAGCAATTCTTTTCAAGCCTAATGTGGAGTAAAAGTGACATTAAAGTGGCAGAGGCTGGAGATGTAGCTCAGTGGCAGAGCACTTGCCTTGCATGCATGGCCCCTGGGTCTTATCCCTGGAATAACAACAACAACAACAGCATCATATCATATGAGAGGGAGAGGCATTGGAAAGTGACCAAAGAAACTGGGGAGAAGGAAACTTGTTTGCCTGTACTTCGTCTATTTAATTTGGATTGTTGTCATTCACATCTCAGGCCTTTGAATTCCATGTTATATTGGGGGCTTCTGGTTCAGTTCCAAGACTTGGGTTGTGTCATTTAGAAGTAAAAAACTTAATTTTGTGATTGAAATGTCTGGAAACTTTTGTTTTTATATATATCCCACAATCCAGGACATTAGTCATGGTAAGGAACTAAAAGATAGCCCCTTTTCCTCGAGGAATATAATTTGCTCAGACTAAACCAAAAGCAAAACACCAAAAAAATAAATAAATCTGAGCAAAAGATTACTTGATGCCAGCTGTCTTCTTTCACATCCTTGACTTGTCCTTTGCCAAGCTCTGTCAGTTACACCTTCCAAATAAATGTTTCTCCAGTCTGCCCACTCTTCTCCATTCCTAACACTACCACCATCTTTCACCTGGACCTTTGCAGTTGCCTCCTATTTGTCCGTCTGAGCTCTTTCTGGCTTCTTTCTGGTTGGCTCCTTACACAGCCACCCGGAGTGATATTTTTCAGAATATCTGTTCTTGATAACCCCTGCTGTAAGCCTTTCACTGCCCATAGAATAAGGTGACTCCTTAGCATGGCCTAAGGCATGGCAGAATTCAGCCACTGCCTTGCACCCACCACTTTCCTGATTACTGTGCTCCACCTCTACCAGGCTATTTTTATTGCTATGTCCCTCTGGCCTGTAGGTCTTTCCTGAGTGTCATTCTCTCTGCCAGTAATACATTCTTCCCTCTCCTTTTGGCCTATCCAGCTAATACTCACCTTCAGTTTCCAATTTGAGCTCCCTCCTTCTCGCACTAAATTTAACTGGAATTGTTTTCAACTCTCTCCCCACCAACCCCAATCCCAACGAAGGAATAGACTTTAGCCTAAAGAATTAAGGTGTTACTTAGTGTTTGGCTTATTAACTTTTAAAAATTAAAGTTTTCTCACAAAGGTGGCAAACTTTTATATAGTCCATAGCATATGATAGTAAGTAGTAATGATCAATACTTATTATGGCAGGCATGTTTTAAACAATTTACATGAATTGATGCTTTTAATCTTCAAAGCAACCCTGTGAGGTACATACTTGTTTTTCTCCCTGTTTTAGAGATAGGAAAATTGAGAGATTAGATGATTTCCTTCCATCTGTAAGGTTAGTGAAATCTCAGAGTCAAGATTCAAATTGAAGTCAAGTCTGATTCCAAATCTTTGGTTTATATCCCACTTACATGTAAATAAAGTTAAGTAGGATTATTAACAGCAAGAACAAAAATCCAGTCACCCTTGACCCTCCTCTCCCATCTCCTCGGTAATGTTGCCTAAAAGCAACCACTTTCATCTCTCTTTGATGTCTCTTCCAGTATTTACCTTTTGAAATAATATGCTTATACTGCTCTTTCTTAATGTATCAATATTTGGCATTGACTACTGACTTCCCATTATAGTAGATAAATATTTAGCTCTTACACACACACACACACACACACACACACACACCTCTATGCTCCCTCAACATAGCAATATAATTCTCACATTCTTTTGTGTGCATCTTAGTATTTATTTATTATGACTATATAAATATTGTTCACTGTAGAGCCAAATAAGCATAAATCTTTACTTGTAGAATTTTTTTATTTTTTTGAGACAGGGACTCACTATGTTGTCCAGGCTGATCTCAAACTCCTGGACTCAGGTTATTCTCCTGCCTTAGCCTCTCAAGTAGTTCATTTAAGAAAATCAATTTTCCTAAATTTTCCATGTAATGCATACTTTTGTTCCCCTCAAGTATTAATGAGTACAATTTCTATGCACTCCAATATCTTCTCAGTTTGATTTTCCACACAGTCTAGCCTGTCAGATTTGTTGGTCCCTTCCTGTAGTTATCTGTTCTCTTGTTCCAATTTGGGCTTTCCTTTCTAGGCCTGTCCCATAGGTTCTGTTTGGTATTTCTCTTTGCTAACATCTCTGATGGAGTCTCCCATTCCATAGATACTGTGATTTTTTATTTAATCGTTTCCTCATTTGGGTGCAACACATCCTCTGCTGGCTTCCTGAGAAATGGTTCATTGAGTTGAGAATTTGAGATATTGTATTAAGGTGTTACTTAGTGTTTGGCTTATTAACTTTTAAAAATTAAAGTTTTCTCACAAAGGGGGCAAACTTTTATATAGTTTCTATATAGTTTTATATAGTTTCTCTTTCACACATTTTCCTTTCTGATTTATTTATGTGTTTTGGTGGTTGCTCTATTCATGGGACTCAAAATTTTCAAAAGTAAAGAAAGGTATATGATAAGTGTTTCTTTCACTGTTGCCCTCTGATACCCAGTTTTCCTCCCCGAGCAGAGAGCACTCCATTATCTGGTCTCTGGTCTCTTTCTTTTTTTTTTTTTTTTTTTTTTTGCGGTACCAGGGATTGAACGCAGAGGCGTTCTACCTCCGCGCTACGCCCCCGGCCCTATTTTTTATGCTTTATTTTGAAACCGGGTCTCACGAGGTTGTGGAGGGCCTCACTAAGGAGAAACAGAGAGAGAGAGAGAGACAGCGAGAGCTGAGGCTGGCCGCGAACCCAGATCCTCCGGTCTCCGCCTCCCAAAGTACTGGGATTACAAGCGTGCGCCACCACGCCCGGCTATCTGGTCTCTTTCAACACGTCAAGAATTCATCCTTTACACACATCACAACCTAGAAACCTCCACCCCTGGCCTCCATGTCGATTGATTTGCTGAGTTCAGCTAACTGCCTCCCAGATCTCTTTTCTAAGCCTCTATATTCCTTCTCCTCATCTCTTTCCCAGATTACTAGTCTCCTAATAGCCTCTCGACCCCTGTGTGCCACCCCCAAATCCATATTCAGCACAGCTTCAAGGATAATCATGTAAATTTACCTTTGGATTAGGTCATTACCTTGCTTAAAATCCATCAGGGCCTCTCCCCTTTGCCTTAAGAATTAAGTATAAATCCTGCAGCAAATCCTCCCTGGCCTGTTTGGAACTTGGCATTCAGCATAAGTCTAATAGTCTGTGCTGTGGCAAGTGACTGTGAAGGGTCCTGAGAAAAATTACCTGACTCAAGGTCAGCTGTTGAAAAAAGAATTATATTTTAGACTGAGACTGGTTTATTTCCAACTTAAACTTGTATATTAAAGGAGGCTTTTCATACCTTAACCATGAGGAATGGGTAATGCAAGAATTTCATAGGTAGTTATAGAAGCACAGGGATAGTGTATATTTCAAATTAGGCACATTTACAGCCTAAACTTAAAGGCAGGCACTGTTTTATGTATAATAAAAATAATTTGATGTTATAGATGATTTTCAAAGTATTTAATTTTATTGTTTTTCATGTAAGGAGATAGCAGTAATGGGGAAGGGATAAGAGTAGGGAAATTGATAAGTGTTGAAATTGAAGTCTTAGGATTTCTAGAGCAGGGTTTCACAAAATACAGCTTGTGGGCTAAATTCAGTCCACCACCTGGTTTTGTAAACAAAGTTTAGTTGAAACACAGCTATGCTCATTCATTTGTATATTATCTTTTTTGTACTACAACTACAGAATTGAGTAGTTGCAATAGAGACCATATAGACTGCAAAACAAAAATGAAAAAAATATTTGTTGACTGACCCTTTATGAAAAGTTTGCTAACACTTTTTCTACAGGGTAATGGAAGTTGAGAGATAGAACATGTGTATCTAATAAATGAGTTGTGGGTAACCCTGTAGAAAGCTAAATGTGAAGTGATCGAAATTGAGTAAGCAATCTCACTCCTTTGCCCCAACTTCCCCATCCTCTATTATTCTTGGGGATTCAAGGGGGAATGAATGAGTGGCAGAATTTGCCTTCTATGTATGAGTTTTTGTAGTTCTCCATAAAAGGAATATTTGATTGAGTGTAGTGGTGCACACCTATAATCCCAGTACTTGGGAGGCTAAAAGAGGAGGATCACAGGTTTGAGGTCAGCCTCAGCAACTTAGCAAGACCCTGTCTCAAAACAAAAAATAAAAAGGGCTGGAGAATAGGTTGTAGGTAGAATGCTCCTGGGTTTAATCCCCAGTACCAAAAAAAAAAAAGAATGTTTGATTAGATTTATTGAGTGTATCCTGCATGCCTATCCTCCAACTACATTCCACAAAAAGGAAAACGTTGCTTTCATTAAGATGTTGAGAAATACATCAGTGAGCGGAGCCCTTACATCTGTGAAAGAATCTGTGGTTGCTGCCCTTCAGAGGTCATTGAGATTGGCTTCCTGATTTCAGTGGAGATAATGAGATCCCATAGTAGCAATAGCCAAATGGCAGCATGCACTTACCCACCAACGACAAAGCAGGTACACCGTACATCACCCATAAGGGAAAGCAGGACATGGAGCTGTCAGAGAGCACTGGCCAGCAGATGTTACTGGTAGCTGAGATAATATCTTTGGCAGACTCCTAGTGGTAGCTAGTGAAGAAATAAATGGGCAGTACTACAGCAGTACTATAATATTGCTTTTCTATAAAACAGGAAAAACTCTAGGTGGCTCTAATAGAAGGAAAAAAAAAAAGACTTCCCATTATAGTGGATAATGTTGTTACAGCTGAGTCACAGTCTTGCCCAGTTCTAGCCCTGTGTCAATTCACAGGCCCAGAGTTCTTCCCCAAGTGCACCAATAGCCATTTACTAGAGACTATGCTATGGAGAAAAGGAAGTACTCAGTCCTTTTATATCAATTCCTTGGGAGCTAAAATATCAATGTGGCAACTCATTGTGGTCAAGTAATAGGTGGGGTCAGACTCACAGTGGGCCTAGGGATCAACAAGTCCACCCTGTACTTATTTCATCATTTCCATTAGGTATAATTGGAATAAACATACTGGATAGCTTATAGAATCTCTATATTAACCGTGTGAGGTGAGGACCATGTGGTGGGAAATCTAAGCAGAAGACCTTAGAACATCCCCTCCCTTCTAAGATAGGAACTTAGAAGTAATACCACATCCCTGAGGAAATTGTTGAAATTGATACCACCACCGGTCATTTGAAATCCGATTTGTGATGACTATCCCATCCCCATTTAACTCATCTATTTGGCTTGTACAGAAATCGCGTGGGGTCTTAGAAAATATGACTGTGGAGTATCATAAACTTAATCGTTAAATGACTCCAAATATAGTTGCTGACCCAGATTTAATATGTTTATCAAATCACACAACCCCTGGTGTTTGACATGTAGATATTGACTTGACTGATACCTCTTTCTTCAGGCCAACTTATAAGGATCATCAAAAGCAATTTTTTTAATCTAGCAGTGGCAATAGTATATACCTTTATAGTCTTGCCTGAGGACTAGGTCAGTTCTCCAGGCCTAGAGATCTTAATCATGCTAATATTTCAAAAATCACCACTTTCATGATATTATGTTGATTGTATCTGATGAATAGAGTGTAGCAAGTACTTTAGATAGCTAGTAAAGCACATAAAAACTAAAGGGGGAATCAGTTATCCCCACACTACTTGAGAAGTGCAATATTTCATGAACATTTCTGGACATGTGGTGGTCACTACACTTGATAGGCCTTTTATAGATTTTGAAGTCAGCATATAGCACAGTTGAATATGTTACTTCAACCTACCTATAGAGTAACTCATAAGGCTGCCAGTTTTGAATGAAGATCAGAGCAAAAGAAGGCCATGCAGCAAGTCCAGGACACAGTACAAGTTGTACTACCACTTTGGCTTTTGAATCTAACAAATCCGATGATTCTCTTAGTGTGTATGGCAAATAGGCATGTCCTGTGGAGGCTCTGGAAAGCACCAATACTAGAATCACAGTGAATATCTCTAGGATTTGGAGGAAAATATCCATCCTCAGATAAGTATTTACCTTTTGACAAACAGCTTCTGGCTTGCTACTAGGTAGATACTAAATGCATAACCATGGATTGTCAAGTTACCATGTAAACTGAGCTTCCTATCGTTGGCTGGGTGTTGTCTGACCTATGTAGCTATAGGTTGGTCACGGATGGTGGCAGTCTATCAACAGGTATAGATGGTATATGAGACAGAGCCTGAGAAGATCCAGTAAATCCAGGAAAGCTACATGTACAAGTGACTCCTACTCCTTCAGTACCGATTGTCTGTGTGTTAGCTTTCCACTACCATAGCCATAATGGCTTACAGTTTGCGGGGTTCCAGTCCATGACTGGTTAGCCCCATTGCTTTTGAGCCTGTGGTGAAGCAGCACGTCATGGGGACAGCATGTGGCAACTCTATTCTCCTCATGGCTGGGATATAAAAGAGGATGAGGAAAAAAGGAAGGGGGCTGTGGTCCCATCCTCCTCAAAGGCATATCCCAGTATTCAGAAGACCTCCTACAAGGTCCTACCTCTTCAAGGTTTCATCTCCTCTGAATACTGCTATGGGCTGGGAACCAAACCTTTAACACATAGAATTTTGGGGGACATTTATCCAAACCACAGTACTGTGTCTCCTTCAACTCACATCTATAGCTTTTTAAGGATTTTCTTAATCTCATTGATAGAGGAAGGAAAGAACTCAAGCCTGATTTACAGATGAGTCTGTACAGTATGCTGGTATTGCCCACAAGTGGACAGCTATAGCCCATAGGTAATTATGAAGGACAGTGGAGAAGGGAAATTCTTCCAGGAGGCAGAAATTTGAATAGTAAATGTGTTTGTTCACTGTGTCTGGGAAGAGAAATGACCAAAAGTACACATCTATATTGGTTGATGGGCAGTTGCTAATGGTTTATATGGTCAGGGCCTTGACTAGAAGACTGGTGATGAAGAAATTTGAGGATATGTAGTTGGACTTTTCAAAATGGGCAGACTGAAAAAGTTTGTGTCCCATCTAAATGCCCACCAAGGGATTTCCACTGCATAGAAAGCTCTTAATAATCAAGTGAGCAAAATAACCCACTCTGTGGGTGTCAGGCATCCTCCCTCTCTAGTTACCAGAGTGCTTGCACATTGGGTCTGTCTTGGTGGCAGGAGAGGTGGCTATGCATGCATGGGCTCTATAACATTTGATTTCCTTTTTTAAAGTGACTCAGAAAGCACTACTACTGAGTTCCTAATCTGCAGATACCAATATGGAGCCCTGGGTAGACCAGGGAAGCTGAGTAGTCAAAAGGGTAGATTATTTATTTCCTGATTTAGTGTTTTCTCTGCTTCGATTATTAGCCTGTTCTGTGGTGATGGAGGTGGGCCTTTGTTTCAGTCAGCATTCTCACTACTGCGACCCAAAATACTTGATGACCACAACTTAGAAGGAGGAAGATTTATTTACCCACAGTTCTAAACGTTTCAGTCCATGTTAGGCTGGGTCATGACTGCAGAGCTCAGGGCATGACAACAAGAAGGAGGGGAGGAGCCGGGCGTGGTGGTGCACGCTTGTAATCCCAGTACTTTGGGAGGCGGAGACCGGAGGATCCGGGTTCGCGGCCAGCCTCAGCTCGCTCTCTCTCTCTCTCTCTCTCTCTCTCCCTGTCTCTCTCTCTCTCTCTGTCTACCTAGTGAGGCCCTCTGCAACTTCGTGAGACCCGGTTTCAAAATAAAGTATAAAAAAAATTAGGGCCGGGGTGTAGTGCAGAGGTAGAATGCCCCTGGGTTCAATCCCCGGTACCACAAAAAAAAAAAGGAGGGGGGAGGAAAAATATGAGTGCTCTCTCAAAGGGAGGGAGCAAGGGACATATATAATCCCCAAGGTCACACCCCCATGACCTCCAGCCACACCCTGTCTACCTTACCATCCAATATATCCATTAATCCATCAGTGGATAAATCCACTGATGCGATTAGAGCCTTCATGATTCAATTATTTCACCTCTGAATGTCTTGCATTGTCCATACATGATCCCTGGAAGAGCTTTCCAGGGGACATTCTATATCCAAACCATAACAGCCTCGTACATATTTCTCCTATGCCAACTGGTACAATGTTAAACCCTGTCAGTAGAGGACACCGGGGACACTGAGAGTGAAAGGTTGTCTCCTGATTTCAGGGCTCCTCACTGTCCAGGCTCTTTCTGAGCATACTTTCCTGTACTGCTCAGCTCCTCACATGGATTTGTCCTATGTTAGGTATCTGCAGAGCATAGCTCTCTCTAGAGTTGGCATTCCCCAGAGCTTGACTTGGGCAATAATGGAGTGTCCTAGAGCCACTGAGACTATGGGCCTTCACCCAAGTCCAGGTCTCTGCTCACCAAAATCTCTCTGCAAACCCACACATGTGCACACTGGGAGTCCCACATGATCAGGTGTCTAGGGAGCTAAATGTCTAGCCTTCATCCCAGGCAACCAGCCCAGCCATCTTGGCCCTAGCTGCACATGAAAAGTTCACTTGACCCCTGCAGAGGCCAGCCTCTCTGACTCCAGCAGCCAGCAGTTTTCCTCAACACCTATCTAGTTCCAAGGCTCCATACCTCTCTGTAAATGACCTCTTCCAGGACCCTCGAGGGCAAATTTTGGGCACTTCCCACCAGTATTTCCTCCTGCCTTTGGTAATTTCATCACTTTACCCATTCGTCTCCCAGTCTTCCTTTTTTCTTACCGAGTCGTACTATTTAATTCCATTCCCCATACTCTCTTGAGTCATTCCCTTCCATCTTTCTGATGTCCCTTATCTCTTTAATATCACCTTTACTTGGACTGGAAAAAAAAAACCTTGTGATTTTTCTAAGATGTAAATTTTATTAGGATCCTTCTTTTAAATTCTTCAATTCTTTTCATTCCATCATTTAGGGAAAAATGGCAAATTCCAAATTCACTGGAAGATAGATGTACAAGGCCGTTTGTGAACTGGTCTTTAACAAATCTTGCAGCCTCATCTCCTGCCTGTGCCCCTCCCCTGCTGAACTCAGGGCTGACTGTGTCTTTTCTTGCTTGCTTCCATGCCTTTGTGTCTGTCTTTCTTCTCCCTTCTCTTTCTTTTCCACTTGCCTAAAATTTGCTCATCTTTCAAGAGTCTACTCATAATTATCATCACTGGGAAATTCCCCATAACATTTCTTCTGCCCTTGGCGTTGTCTTCATGGTCTCCTGTCACAGCACATAAGACACTTTTTTGTGATTGCCTGCTGACTTCCAGTATTTCTTACTATTCTCTGCTTCTTGAAGGTAGGGGCCATCTTTAATTTTGTAGCCACAGCCTAGAACAACATTCGATACTTAAGAAATTACACAAATGCAATTGCATAGTTCTATAACTCCATATATGAAGTTTTCAAACAAAGGAAAAAATTGAGGTCACTTTATTCTTTACATGAAGTTCTTAAACAACCAAAACTTAGAAACATTGGAATCTCACCTTCACATGCAATATACATCACTATGGAGGCATTTCTAGGAGGCAAAGTGTTCTTTTCATCCTGAAAAGAATGTGGAGTAGTCCAATTAGAAATAGAATATAGAACTAAGTTCTGCCTATTTTTGTTTTTTCAGCTTAAAATTTCCTGCCTAAGGTTAGAGAATCCATCTTAGAACTTGGTTTTCTTGCCTGGCGTGGTGGCACACACCTGTAATTCCAGTACTTGGGAGGCTGAGACAGGAGGATTATAGGTTCAAGGCCAGTCTCAGCAGTTTAGCAAGATTAAGCAACCTAGCAAGACCCTGTTTCAAAATAAAAAATAAAAAGGGCTTGGGTGTAGCTTAGAGATAGAATGTCCCAGAGTTCAATCCCTAGTAACACACACACACACACACACACACACACACACACACACACACGTGCATGCACAAATTTAGTTTTCTTAATTTTTTTTTTTTT
>PVJS01055075.1:0-12765 GCA_004027185.1 Glis glis | reverse complement strand
GCACTATTTTTTATACTTTATTTTGAAACCGGGTCTCACGAAGTTGCAGAGGGCCTCACTAAGTAGAGAGAGAGAGAGAGAGAGAGAGAGAGCGAGCAAGCTGAGGCTGGCCGCGAACCCGGATCCTCCGGTCTCTGCCTCCCAAAGTACTGGGATTACAAGCGTGCGCCACCACGCCTGGCGGAGTTTGACATTGGAAAGAACAGAGGGAATGGGGAACTAGGGTCCCTCACCTCTCCCCCATTGTAAAATTGTCTTTCCTAAAGCTGGGCATGGTGGCACACTCTTGTAATCCCAGTACTTGGGAGGCTGAGACAGGAGGATCACAGGTTTGTGGCCAGCCTCAGCTACTTAGTGAGGCCCTTCACAACTTAGACCCTGTTTCAAAATAAAGAATAAAATATAGGGCTGAGAGGGTAGCTCAGAGATAGAATGCCCCTGGGTTCAATCCCCAGTACCACCAAAAAAAAAAAAAGAAAGTCTTTCCTACTAGACTGCAAGTAGCATGAGGAGATAATTTGTCACCATCATGATGTCCCTGGGGCTTACAGTGCCTGGCACTTAGTACATAAGCATGGGGTAGAACTGGAGCAAAAGCAGATGCTTGTTTTGTGAGAATTTCTTTTTTGTGTGTGTGTGGTACTGGGGATTGAGCCCTGGGGCATTCTACCTCCGAGCTACACCCCCAGCCCTATTTTGTTTTATTTTTTGAAACAGGGTCTTGCTAGGCTGATGAGTCTCACTACTTACTGAGACTGTCCTCGAACCTGTGATCCTCCTGTCTCAGCCTCCCAAGTCCCAGAGAATTTCATCTTAGTGATGGTGAGGCTTATTCTCACCAGCAGATGCCTCTGATATTTATTTATTGATTTATTGATTTAGTGTGTGTGTGTGTGCGGTTCTGGGGATTGAACCCAGGGGCATTCTACCTCCAAGCTATGCCCCCAGCCCTATTTTTTATTCTTTATTTTGAAACAGGGTCTCACTAAGTTAGGGAGGGCCTCACCAAGTAGCTGAGGCTGGCCGCGAACCTGGATTCTCCTGACTTTTATTTTGAAACAAGGTCTCACTAGGTTGATGAGAGTCTCCCTACTTGCTGAGTCTGTCCTCGAACCTGCAATTCTCCTGTCTCAGCCTCCCAAGAACTGGGATTACAAGTGTTGCGCTACCACGCCTGGCTCCTCTGATATTTAGAAAGCTTTTCAACCTACCACCAGCACCTCCTCCCTTCACTGTTGATTCTCTGGGCAGGGCTAGATATGACCAAAGTTTGTGTCTTCTGTTTCTGGTTGTTGATTGGCACCTTTAGGTGACAGTTTGTTTTTATATGTACTAATGTCACTGATTAATCTAGTTGCTGCTCTCAGTCCTTTAGGTGTTCTGGGCCTAGGAAAACCCTGTTTCCTACCACTATGATGTACCTCACTCTTTGGATCAACCCTGTTCTTGGCAGTGGGGTTGGAGCAGACAGGCATTTGTACACACACTTAATTGTGTCACCTGCATTTATTCTTATATGTATATGTTAGCTTGACTAAAGCAATATAAAGCTCTTTTTATTTCCGCCTCCAAATTTCCTATTTGGTTGCTTACATTTCCTGTTTGCTTAAATTTTGGATTGGGTTAGTTTCTTCCTTCCTGTGACCACTTGTTAGAGAAGTAAGCCATCAGTTTTGCAAACTGAGAATAAACTTTTTATTTTTATTTTTTTGCGGTACCAGGGATTGAACCCAGGGGCATTCTACCTCTAAGCTACACCCCCAGTCCTATTTTTTATTCTTTATTTTTTTCTTTTTTTTAATGTTCATTTATTGGTGCATTGTAATTATATATTTTGATATATGTCAGGGTATCAACATCATACATGCACACATTGCTCATTTAGCCCTCCCTCCAATCCCACCCTATTCCCTCCCTCTTCCCCTCCTTTCATGCTCCGGGTAATGATTGAGTCTTATAGGTTTGTGTATGTACATCATGTGCTATAGGGGTGTGTTTCCCTCCACCCCCCTCCCAACTCCCTCAGTTAGGTCACCTTCTTTGTCCATCTAAAGATTTCTTCTTCCCTTCTAAGTCCCTTCTAAGTCCCATTCTGTCTAGCTCCCACAGATTAGGGGGGGGCATCTGACTTTTTACTCTTAGTGACTTACTAATATCACTTAGCATAATGTTCTGTAGTTCTCTCCATTTCCCTGCAAATGATGTGATTTTGTTCTTCTTTGTGGCTGCGTAAAATTCCATTGTGTACATATCCCATAGTTTTATGATCCATTCATCTGTTGATGGACACCTTGGCTGGTTCCAAAGTTTGGCAATTGTGAATTGTGCAGCTATAAACATAGATACACATGCATTAGTCTGGTAGTTGGGTTTTAGTTCTTTGGGGTAGATGCCTAGAAGTGGTATCGCTGGGTCATACGGTAGGTTCATTCCCATTCTTCTGAGGATCCTCCACACTGTTTTCCAAAGCGGTTGCACTAATTTGCAATTCCACCAACATTATTCTTTATTTTGAAACAGGGTCTCACTAAGTTGCGGAGGGCCTCACTAAGTAGCTGAGGCTGGTGGCGAACCTGCGATCCTCCTGTCTCAGCCTTCCAAGTACTGGGATTATGAGCCTGTACCACCACACCCGGCGAGAAAAAACTATTTTTAATTTTCTTCTTTGTTCACTAGAGACCTATTTGGAATCATAGAGGGGGTGTTTGTGTAATTAACTCTATGTGCCTATGTCAAATAATTCTGTTGTGCCAATAAATGGAAGAGTTGGAATTTCTAGTATATTTATTGCTTCTTACTGTTTGCCATCCTCAACGACTTGTAGGCAGTATCCTCCATGTTTTATGGGCAGCTGTTCATGATCTTGATCTCTGATTGTAAGCACTGATTATGGCCCTGAGTATGGTTTTGAGATATTAAAGACTATTATTTTGGAGAATAGGTTTAATTCTCTGCCTTTTAAATTAGAAACAAAAGTTGTTTTTGTATTAAAGATTTTCCTTTAAAATATTGGCTAGCAATAGCCTTAAAATACATAGATATAAAATAGAACATTTGTGCTGATGTTACTAATCACTATAAAGAATCTTTATACAGATTTCTTGACTAATCCTTTTTCCATTTTCCTTTGGAAAAATTATAAAATTAGTTAAAACTGATTCATAGTATTGCACATGGCAGTAGAAGATGAAAATAAAAATATTTTTTTCTAAAATCCATAAATTTCTAAAGTGAGGAATTAATAGTATTTAGTGGTAGTAGAAGGAAAACAATTTCACTGTAAGTAACATATAATAATTAATGTTTTACATAGTTGGTATGTAACAGAGTGTGTACATACACATAAATATTCACATATCCAGGTTGTTAAAAGAATTCTTCTGTCTTGAAAAGTGCAATTGGAATTTGTGTTAAAAGTTTATAAAACCATAATAATGGATTTATTCTCACCATAAAAACTACTCAAAGTACCAACATGAGAGTGATAACCCCACCCCTGATTTTTGAGAGACATGTTTTCTTTCTGGACAAGTGGAGGAGTTAGTTAATACCTTAACAAGGGTTATTCAACTTGAACAACCATAAAAAGTGGTAGTACTAGTTAAGATAAAGTAATTTCAGAGCCTGGCATGGTGAGCCACACCTGTAATCCCAGTACTGGGGAGGCTGAGACAGGAGGATCGCAGGTTTGAGGCCAGCCTCAGCAATTTAGTGAGTCCCTGTTTCAAAAAAAATAAGCTGGGCACCGTGGTGCACACCTGTAATCCCAGTACCTAGGAGATTGAGATGGGAGGATTGCAGGTTTGAGGCCAGCCTCAGCAACTTAGTGAGACCCTGTTTCAAAACAAAACAAAATAAAAGGACTGGGGGTGTAGCTCAGAGGCATAATGCCCCTGGGTTCAATCCCCAGTACCAAAATAAAATAAAATAAATTAAAAAATAAAATAATAATAAAAAAAATAAAGCCAGGCATGGTGGCGCATGCTTGTAATCCCAATATTTGGGAGGCTGAGACCAGAGGATCCGGTTTGCGGCCAGCCTCAGCTACTTAGTGCGGCCCTCCACAACTTAGTGAGACCCTGTTTCAAAATAAAGAACAAAAAATAAGGCTGGGGGTGTGGCCCAGAGGTAGAATGCCCCTGGGTTCAATCCCCAGTACTGCAAAAAAAAAATAAAATAATAAAAGTAATTTCAGGGAGAGTTTTTTTCCTGTCTGTGGTGCTAGAAGGCCTTTTACCTTAGGAATCGATTCCCTTGCCACATCTCTGTCCCTTCCTCCATCTTTTCAGTGTGTGGTCATGGAATGCAATTGGCATAATTATGCATATCTCTGTTTTATAAATCTTTAAATCCAAAGTTACTTGTAAGCCAGTACTTGAGAGGCTGAGACAGGAGGATCACAGGTTCAAGGCCAACCTCAGCGACTTAGACCCTGTTTCAAAAAAGAAAAAAGTAGTTGCGCATGGTGGTGCACCCTTGTAATCCCAGTACCTGGGAGGCTGAGACCGAGGATTGCAGGTTTGAGGACAGCCTCAGCAAGTAGTGAGACTCTCAGCAACCTAGCGAGACCCTGTTTCTAAATAAGAAATAAAATTGGGTTGTACGTATAGCCTGGAGGTAGAGGGCCCCTGGGTTCCACCCACAGTAACACACACACCCCACACACAAAAAGTAAGCTGGGTGTGGTGGCATATGCTTATAATCCCAGCCCTTGGCAGGCTGAGACAGGAAGATCGCAGGTTGGAGGACAGCCTCAGCCTTTAGAGAGACTCTCATCAACCTAGTGAGACCATGTTTCAAAATAAAAAAATAGGGCTGGGGGTGTAGCTTGGAGGTGGGATGTCCCTGGGTTCAATCTCCAGTACCACCAAAAAAAAAAAAAAAAGAGAGAAAAATAAAAAATAGAGCCGGGCATGGTGGCGCACGCTTGTAATCCCAGTATTTAGTATTTGGGAGGCTGAGACAGGAGGATCGCAGGTTGATGCCAGCCTCAGCAACGTAAGCTCTCAGCAACTTAGTGAGACCCTGTTTCCAAACAAAAAATAAGTCTGGGGGTATATCTCAGAGGTAGAAGGCCCCTGGGTTCCATCTCTAGTACCAAAAAAAGTTACAAAAAAGGGGGGGATAGGGTGTAGTTCGGAGTTAGACTGCCTCTGGGTTGAATCAACAATACCAAAAAAAACCCCAAAAAAGTTACTTTTAAACTTTTAATGATATATAATCATCATCATCTAGATACTTTTATATGCTTGAATCCGTAGAATTAAGGGAGAAGCAGATGTTTGCTTTCATGAATTTCAGACCTTTGATTTTTCTCAAGGATCTATCTAAGGAGGACAGCTTTAGCAACACAGCGAGGCCCTATTTCCAAACAAAAAATGGAAAGGGCTCAGAGGTAGAATGCCCCTGGATTCAATCTCTAGTACCACCAAAGGAAAAAAAAAGTATCTTAGGTTCTGGCTTAACAGTGAAAACACTGGCCAGACTGAAGGTTTCTCTGGGCTTCTTCCTGCAAGTCACTGCTTAGCCTATTGAACACACTGACTCTAATGAGTGCCCACTGCTTCTCCATTCCTGAATAGCCCAATACTCAGCCTCCTTGCTTCCAGAATTGCTATATCCTACATTGTGCCAACTATGAAGATAAACAGATTGAACTGGGTTTAACACTATGCTAAACTAATCATGTTTATATTTTAGAATTATAAGATATAAGAACCTTAATGAGAAAAGTGAGAAGAGTTCAATCTCCCTGTTATTTCTATTTTTATTTTTGGTGGTACCGGGTATTGAACCCAGAGGCATTCTACCTCTGAGCTATAACCCCAACCCTATTTTGTATTCTTTATTTTGATTTTTTGGTGTTTTTTTTTTTTGTGGTACTGGGGATTGAACCCAGGGGCATTCTACCTCCGAGCTACACCCCCAGCCCTATTTTTTATTCTTTATTTTGAAACATGGTCTCACTAAATTGCGGAGGACCTCACTAAGTAGCTGAGGCTGGCCGCGAACCTGCGATCCTCCTATCTCAGCCTCCCAAGTACTGGGATCACAAGCGTGCGCCACTACGCCCAGCAGTCTCCCTGTTTTATAGATGAGGAAAGCCCAGGAAGATTAAGTGATCCATCCAAGGTCACAGGGTTATTTATGGCAATTTTTAAAATTAATGTATTATTAGAACTGCTGGTTTCTGGTTCAATTGTTTTTTGTTTTTGTTTTTGCACTATTTTCATCAAAACCTACAAGATTATCATGGAATGAAGGACAAACTAATACCATTATGGAACCAAGTTTTATCTTTGGGGGGCCTACTAGGGATTGGACCTGGGCCTCATGCATGCCAGGCAAGCACTCTACCATTGAGTTACATCCCCAAGAATAAAAAATAGGGCTGGGGGTGTAGCTCGGAGGTAGAATGCTCCTAGGTTCAATCCCCAGTACCACACACACACAAAAAGTGTCTGGAGGCTGAGGCAGTAGGATCACAAGTTCAAAGCTAGCCTGGGCAATTTAGCAAGACTTTGTTTCAAAGTAAAAAAGGGCCAGGAGTGGTGGCACACGCTTGTAATCCCAGTACTTTGGGAGGCAGAGACCAGAGGATCCTGATTCGCAGCCAGCCTCAGCTTGCTCGCTCGCTCGCTCTCTCTCTCTCTCTCTCTCTCTCTACTTAGTGAGGCCCTCCGCAACTTCGTGAGACCCGGTTTCAAAATAAAGTATAAAAAATAGGGCCGGGGGTGTAGTGCGGAGGTAGAACGCCCCTGCGTTCAATCCCCAGTACCGCCAAAAAAAAAAAAGGGCTGGGGATATAGCTTGGTGTCAGGGTACCCCTGGGTTCAATCCCTACCCAGTACTGTTACAAAAGAAAAAAGAAATGAGTAATTATATTTTGGAATAACTTCAATAAAGATGGTTGAAGTAAAAATTATTTGTTGGGTCAAATTATATCAAGAAAATTCATCTAGGTGGAGTTTCTCAGTCCCTCTGATGCTGAAAAAATTGTGTTCTCCCAACAAAGATGATAACAATATGAAACAGGGTACTTGTTAATTAGCTAGATTCCATCAACTTCCCTCCCTCCCTCCCTCCCTCCCTTCCTCCCTTCCTTCCTTTTTTTTTTTTTTGTGGTACTAGGGATTGAAACCAGTGGCATTATACCTCCAAGCTACACCCCCAGCTCTGTTTTTTAGTTTTATTTTTAAACAGGGTCTCACTAGGTTGATGAGTCTCACTGCTTGCTGAGCCTGTCCTCGAACCTGCGATGGATCCTCCTGTCTCAGCCTCCCAAGTACTGGGATTACAGGCGTGCACCACCACACCTGGCTGAGTATATGTACTTTAAAACATGTTGTACACAATAATTACCTATAATTGTATCTGTCAATTGGAAAAAAAAACCCATAAAAATAAAAATGGTCCCAAATGAGTGATTTTACCATGATGATCATTTTACCATGATTTACCAGGCTACCTTTTCTGAGATTTGGTTAAATGGCAATTCATGAAAGAAAAAACACGAATTAAGGAAAAGAGTATAATTTTAAACTATTGACTCATTTTGCCTTTACCTTCCTTCTGTTGGAGATAGTGGAGAGTTGACTCCTTTGTACAGTTGTGCTTACTATTAAAGAAATAAAACCTGTCAATTGAGATAAAGTATATTACTAGATAAGAATTTATTCCTTCATTCCTGTGGGAGTTGATTAGTGATAAATTTGATGTTTTCACATTTGTAGCCAATGAGGTTTAGTTGGATGAAATACAAAAGTTTTTGTTAACTAGTGTAAGTATGTAACCTTGAAAATCTATTATAGAATTTAAAATCAATGTATAATTGATAGTTGTATTAGGCATAAGATTTTTTTCTCAGGATTTATTTATTTTATGGTACTGGGGATTGAACCCAGGAGCATTCTACCTCTGAGCTACACCCCCAGCCTATTTTATTTTTATTTTGAAATAGGGTCTCACTAAATTGCAGAGGGCCTAAATTGCTGAGGCTGGCCGCAAACCTGTGATCCTCTCGTTTTAGCCTCCTGAGTACTGGGATTACAAGCATGCATCACCACATCTGGATGTTTTTTCAGGTTTTAAAAAGAATACTTGAAGTAATAAAATATTTGTGCAATATTGAGGTGTGAAATGATGAAACAAGTATGGTACTCTGTTTTCTAGAGTTTGAAAATGCATGAAACAGCCAGGTGTGGTGGCACATGCCTCTAATATGAGTACTTGGGAAGCTGAGATAAGAGGATCGCTGATTCTAGGCCAGTCTCAGCGATTTAGTGAGGCCCTGTTTCAAACTAAAAAATAAAAAGGGCTGGGGGTGTAGCTCAGAGGTAAAGTGTCCCTGTATTCAATACCTAGTACCACACACCCAAACACACACACACAAAACGCATGAAACAATTACATATATTTGTAATAGTGTAGTTATATTTTAGTATTTGTTATGGAAATTTTCAAACATATATAGAGAAACCAATATATATATACATATGTATACATATATAATATGTATATATGTAATATATAAATGCATATATAAACATATATAGAAATAAGAAATCCATGTATATCTATCACCCAGGTTCAAAGTTACTATGTTGACAATTTTATTTCATATCCATCTTCACCTGCTTCCTTTATCTTTATATTATTTTGAAACAATTCCAGGTATTATAATTTAGTAATATTTCAATATGTGTCTCTAATAGTATATATGGCTACTGTATCATCACACTTAAAAATGTAATACAGCCAAGTGTGGTGGCCAAAGCTTGTAATCCCAGTACTTGGGAGGCTGAGACAGGAAGATCGCAGATTCACTACCAGACTCAGCTACTTAGTGAGACCCTGTTTCAAAATAAAGAATAAAACAGGGCTGGGGGTGTAGCTCAGAGATAGAATGCCCCTGGGTTCCATCCCCAGTACCACCACCAACAAAAAAAAAATTTTTTTATTTTGAGACAGGGTCTTGCTAAGCTGCCCAGGCTGGCTTGGAAATTGTGATCCTCCATGGCTTATTGTAGATTTTTTTTTCTTGGGATTAAAAGGTGTAGACATTATGGTTAAATATCTAGGTGGTTTTAATGGGTGAAGTTACCACTCATTCTAATTAGTGAAAGCACAAGTAGTTGTCTGCCCTCCCTTCCAGTCTTGGACTGCCATGACATTCTCTTGCCACCTGGTGGCAGCATATCATAGTTTTAAAGTTAGTAAGAATTGAGAAAACACACACACACACACACACACACACACACACACCCTCATAATCCGAGTACTTTGGAGGCTCAGACAGGTGGATCACAGGTTTGGGGACAGCCTCAGCAACCTAGCAAGAGTCGCTTGTAATCCAGTACTTGAGAGGCTCAGACAGGAGGATCTGGGTTCGTGGCCAGCCTCAGCTACTTGATGAGGCCCTCCGCAACTTTGTGAGACCCGGTTTCAAAATAAAGTATAAAAAATAGGGCCGGGGGTGTAGCTCGGAGGTAGAATGCCCCTGGGTTCAGTCCCTGGTACTGCAAAAAAAAAATGTGAATATGAATGTTTGTTAGACTTTTTGTAGCATCTAGTGAAATAAAATGAGATGAGGCAAATAGTTTTAGAATCTATCCTATGTGATATAATTAATATTTAAAAAGATTTTCTGGAATAATTTAGTAACCCTGAATAGGTGAAAAACCTGCAAAATGAAATTATATAAATTTCATCTTTCACCTTGTCAGTAACATTCATCCAGGCCTTGTCTATGTTGCACATAGACAGTTGAAGTCACAACAGATGTCTACCAGGCTGGGCAATGACCATTTTAATGACCTCAGCAGTACATGACAAATTAGAGAAGGGTGCTCTTTTTCAATTGAGCTATTTCTTTCATATCTTTCTTTCTTTTACACTTTCCCCTACTGTAAACACCCTCCTCCAATCCCTACTCACTACTGAGGTTAAAGGAGCCATGCCCAGCTTCGCCTTGGTTGTGTTAGAGTGGCTGGTAGATGGGGTTTTCACAACAGTCAGAATATGAGGTACTTAAAGGGGAAAAATTTTGGATAGAAAGGTTAAATCAATATCTGAGTTATGTAAGTGCCTTTTATGAGTCATTTTCATTTTAATTACACAAGTAGTACTTTTTTCTTTTGTTTTTAATTATACAAGTAGAGCTTATAATTATACAAGATGCAGATAATACAAAATATATAAACATGTCTTCAGTCCTATTATCCTTTTTAAGGATAATTACTGTTAATAGTTTGTATATGTTGGGCTGGGAGTATAGCTCCGTGGTAGAGCATTTGCCTTGCATGTTTGGGACCCTGGGTTCGATCCCCAGCACCACAAAAACCAAACAAAAATAGTTTGTGTATATTTCCAGTCTCTAAGTTTGGATAAATAGGACCTTAGTGTATTTATTTGTTGTTATGCAATTTGCTTTTTTCACAATACCATATCTTGTTGGCTTTTCCATGTCAGTAACTTTTAGGAGGACTACATAAGAAGTAGTCCATAGGAAGGAATAGCAATTTATTTAACCACTCTTCTGTTGATGGATACTAATAATATTTACCCAGCTATAAACTATGCCAGATAATTTTTGGAGATCTGGGGAAAGGAGATTGATACCGTTAGCTTTTTCTATTGCTATAAGAAGAATAACCACTTAACCAGTTTGTTTGTTTTTTTTTTTTTGCCAGATACAATGCTAAATTCTTTACATGCATCATAGAAGTTTTCTTCTTTTTTTTTTTTTTGCGGTACTAGGGATTGAACCCAGGGGCGTTCTACCTCCACGCTACACCCCCGGCCCTATTTTTTATACTTTATTTTGAAACCGGGTCTCACAAAATTGCGGAGGGCCTCACTAAGTAGAGAGAGAGAGAAAGAGAGCTGAGGCTTGCCACGAACCCGGATCCTCTGGTCTCCGCCTCCCAGAGTACTGATATTACAAGCGTGCGCCACCACGCCCGGCTGCATTATAGAAGTTTTGCAACAACTCTGTGTTATAGGTTTTATACCCCTTTGCAGGTAAGGAGGAAAAAAGGAGACACTTGTATTCTCCCCCTCCCCCTTTTTTGGTGGTACTGGGGATTGAACCCAGGAGTGTTTGTTCTACCACTGAGCTATACCCCCAGTCCTATTTTATTTTGAAACAAGATTTCACTAATTTACTACTCTTTGGCTTCAAACCTGGGATCCTTCTGTCTCAGCTTCCCAAGTGCAGGGATTACACCTGGCTTAAAAATCACTTCTTATTTATTGGAGTTCTATAGCTCCCCCCATTGCTTTTCATGCATAACTCTTTTCTACATGGATTTGAAATATAGTAAGATGAAGCAGTCCATGTGGCTCATTTTACCTTCTTTCTTCTTTTTTGTGAGGATAGAGAGAATTTAACATAGATGTGCACTAGCAGTCAAGGCTGAAAGAAATGTCTAATAATAGTTCTTAAGCACTAATGTCCATGTTGTAAAAAATTTTTACCTGTATATTGCTCTGACCTCCTCCAAGCCACTGGCTCTCTAAGGTAGAGCAGGAGAGAGAGCATCTCTTTGCCAGTAAGGGGAGACAGCAGAATGTATTGACATCAACCTGGATTGTATAGGCCAGTCAGTCAATGTGCCACCCTCTACCCCCACCACCTTGGTACTGGGGATTGAACCCAGTGGTATTCTACCTCTGAGCTACACCCCTAGCCCCTTTTAAATTTTTATTTTATTTTATTTTTTGTGGTCTTGGGGATTAAACCCAGGGGCATGCTACCTCCGAGCTACACCCTCAGCCCTATTTTATTTTTATTTTGAAACAGGGTCTTGCTAGGTTGATGAGAGTCTCACTACTTGCTGAGGCTGTCCTCAAATCCACGATCCTCTTGTCTCAGCCTCCCAAGTACTGGGATTACAAGCATGCGCCACCATGCCCAGCTTTAAATTTTTTTTTTTTTTTTTTTTTTGTGGTGGCACTGAGGATTGAACCCAGGGGCGTTCTACCTCCAAGCTATATACCCAACCCTTTATTTTTATTTTGAAACAGGATCTTGCTAGGTTGATGAAAGTCACTATTTGCTGAGGCTGTCCTTGTACCTGCAATCCTCCTGTTTCCGACTCCCAAGTACTGGGATTCCAAGTGTGCTCCATCACGCCCAGCTTCTTAAAATTTTTTATTTTAGAAACAGGGTCTCACTAAGTTGCTGAGGGCTGTCCTCCAACCTATAATTCTCCTGTCTCAACCTCCCACTGGAATTACAGGTGTGAACTACCATGCCCAGCGCATTATTACTTTAATAATGGACAGCTGTCTTTCAGAAAGGCACTGAATGGCTAAGCTTTTTCCAAACTGAATTGAGGCATGTTCTTGATTGGATTATCATTGTTTGAGGTTAGCTTTCCTGTGACTAGATATATAACAATGAGCTAGATACATTACAATATACATTCCCCATATTTTACTTTTCTATGTTCTATTTTCTACTCTACATTTTGGGCACCTTCAGCATCAAAACAAAATATCTTACTACCATTTAATTGTGATAAAAGTATAATTTAGTGAAAGATTCATCTATAAAACTATTACACAGCCATGAATATACACACAGAAGCATCCTTAATATTAAGAGTTAACAGAATCGCCGGGCGTGGTGGCGCACGCTTGTAATCCCAGTACTTTGGGAGGCGGAGACCAGAGGATCCGGGTTCGCGGCCAGCCTCAGTGCACGTGCAGCGCACGCACTCTCTCTCCTCTCTCTCTCTCTCTCTCTCTCCCCCTGTCTCT
>PVJS01055074.1:0-12763 GCA_004027185.1 Glis glis | reverse complement strand
GGCCCTATTTTTTATACTTTATTTTGAAACCGGGTCTCACAAAGTTGCGGAGGGCCTCACTAAGTAGAGAGAGAGAGACAGACAGACAGACAGGGAGAGAGAGAGCTGAGGCTGGCCGCGAACCCCTCCGGTCTCCGCCTCCCAAAGTACTGGGATTACAAGCGTGCGCCACCACGCCCGGCGGGCTGGGTCTGTTTCTGCCAGTGCTGTGCTGTCAGGTCTCTCTGTCCTAGGGAGGCACGTCCATGTTGGGGGTGGGCCACCCACTTCTGAAGGTCTTTGTTTTCCACCAAAGACCGCAACCATCCATGGCTGCGGTCTCAAGGTTCCTTAAAATAAATCTAGGATTTTGTGTGCACACATTTCTCCGGGGAGAAGGTGTGTACATTTTTCTAGGTTTTCAAGATTCTTAAAGCCTTCTATGACTCCAAGGAAGTAAGGTGTGAACTATGGATCTAGTATTTTAGGAAAAGTTCAAAATCATTCATAGGAGTTGAATAGCTTTACTCTTTCTTATTTCAAATAGAGTTTTCTGCTCCTCAGGATTTACCCCTTTTGTAATAATGGGCCATTTGGTCTCAGATCCTTACTCTGTTGAGTCACTAACTTTACGATCCTAGCAAAGCCATTAGGGTATTGCTTACACTTCTCACTTTTTAAGGGGAGCATGGCGTGCTTGTCTAGCTCTGGAGGCTGAAGCTGGAGTTCACCCAGCACAGTGGCTGAAAGAACAGAGCCCTGAGTCCTCTGAGCCAGGGTTTCCTATTCTGCGAAGGATAGGTAATAATAGGGCTACTTCCTTTAGTTTTTGCGAGAGTTAAAAAAAGTATTTAGAAGCCAGGTGTGGTGGTATACACCTATAATCCCAGTGCTTGGGCAGCTGAGACAGGAGAATCACAGGTTCACAGCCAGCCTCAGCAACTTAGTGAAGCCTTGTTTCAAAATAAAAAATAAAATAGGGCTGGGGGTGTAACTCAGAGGTAGAATGTTCCTGGGTTCAAACCTTAGTATCACAAATAAAATGAAATGAAAATTTTAAAAATATCATGTTTAAAGAGATCTGTGGCGTTTCCGGCAACATGTAAACATTCAGTACATTTTAGTTGTAATGGTCACGGCAGGTTGTAACGTGCGTCTAAGTTCTCCCGAGGAAAGAGAAGCACTGGGGTCCTTTGGCGTTGTGCCTGAGATGCTCTCTAAGGGGAGACCAGGCATCTGACCCAGGACCAGCACACCACTCGTCCTGGCTCTCCTTCTGGGTTGGCCATCCTTTCTCTTCTCTCCATGCCTCAGTTTCCCTTCTGAGATAATCCAACTGAAGAGAGCCAGGGGGCTTCTGCCCCAGACCCTCCCAGTCGTCTCTGCTGCCCAGGCCTGGAAACACTGGGCTCTGCCATCAGTTGTAGTTCTCATGTTGATTTTTGTCACTGTTGAATACATATCGTCCTACTTAATCCCAAATTACTGTAATAACTAACTTTCAACTCTTTATTTTCAGCTCCGCGATCGTCAGCTGTACAGGTAAGCTCCGCAAAGCTCCAGTTCTCGTGTTGAGTCTTGACAAGAAGGGCATGTTGTGGGAGTAGGCTGGGCCTGGAGCCGCACTCTGGAGGGAGCCCCTCGCCATCACCTTCTACGCGCGTGCTTCCCAGGAGGTGTGCCCTGCAAGGGCAGGGCGTGCAGGTCTGACCTTCAGCAGGAGCTTGGCGTGTGAGGGTGCTTCCTCATCCAGGGTGGCTGAGCAGGCCCGGGCCGACTTCCTCCTGCCCCCGGGCAGTGCCCCTGCCCAGGCCCCAGCCTTTCCTGTGCTGTCTGTCTCTGTGGTCTTGTCTCTTCTGGAATTGCATGCAGACAGGATCATAGAATGTAAAGCCTCTCGGGTCTGGTTTCTCTTACCATGTGTGCTGTTTTGAGGTTCATCTGTGTCACTCTCTGTCCCCGTGGTGTGAGCATGGCGGCATCCTGGCCCCACTGGGTTGAGGCACTTGGGCGGTCTGGAGAAAGCTGCTGTGAAAGTCTTGTATACACATGTGCCGGTTCTCTTGGGTAGATACCAGGAGTGGTTTTCTGGGTCATGTGGCACGGGTGACAGTCTTCTGCAGAAGGGCCCATGCTACCCACCCACCTCTGTGGCCGGGTGTGATCAGCCTTACCCCTGAGCCGACCTGTGGTGTGCAGCCCTCTCGTTGTTTCTGGCTGATCACGTTGGCATGGTCTGCATTTCCCCTGGGACCAGCACACTGAGATCTTTGTGCTGCCTGGGCACTCCGTGGAAATGGTTGTGCAGACTTCCGTTCATTAAAGAATTTCATTATCTGTCTTCTTATTGAGCTGTCAGTGCTTTGTGTGTGTGTGTGTGTGTGTGTGTGTGTGTGTGTGTGTGTGTGTTACTGGGCATTGGACCCAGGGATGTTCTACCACTGAGCTATACCCTCAACCCTATTTTTTATTTTGAAACAGGGTCTCACTAAGTTGCCAAGGCTGGCCTGAAGCTGGGATTGCAGGTGTGCATCACTATCACTGTGCCTGGCCAGTGGTCTTGATATATTCTGGGTTCTAGCTCTTTGTCAAAAACAGGCTTTGAGCATCTTCTCCCATGGTGTGGCTTGCTGTTGCCTTTTTTTTTTTTTTGCTTTTTTTTTTGGTGTGTGTGTGTGTATTTCAGTGTAGCTTTTTTGGGACAGGAGCATCATCCTGTTTCTCCTGTACTCTCAGAGTAAAGCCTAACTGCCTTCAGCTTTACTGGCAGCTTTGCAAACCTCTGGGTGGCTGCCAGGGACAGTGGTGTGCCCTCAGCCTTGAGCCACGTAGCTGTGGGAATTGCCCCGCATTTGGTCCTCAGGAGCCGGTTGGAAGGGCTCCAGCCCCTGTCCTGCAGTTCCCTCCGGTTTGAGCCTTTCTTTCTAGCAAAGTCTTTTGAAACCTCTTCTGTTCCTGCCCATGTCATAGCCTGCTCCTGAGCCCCCCACCCAAGTTTAGTGGAATGATGAATTAACTTCCAAGCATTTTTAAGAGTATTTAATTTTTGCAGAGTTTACCTAATGCAACAGAAGAGACTTGTTGTGTGGCAGAGACTTGGGAGAATGACTTGGTTTTACTTAGAAGGATTGCTCATATAGTGGTGCAGAGTGCTGCCGTGGTTCTTGGAGTGTCGACAGGTGGTGTCTCAGCCCGCCGAGTGGACGTGTGGGTTCCTCACGGGCAGGGGCAACTCGGGTTGCTGCTGATGCCACGTTCTTGCCAATCAGGGCACATTTCTGAATGAGTTTTGGTAACAAACTAAATTTCCAGCAGGATATCCAGCAATGAGAGGCATAGAAAAGACATGTAAGTCTGAAGTTTGCTTTTTTAAATGACTGTTCACCCTGGTGCCTTAATTCACTCATCATTCTTACCCAAACACTGGCAAAGTGGAAGTGGGGATCTTTGATTCTGCTATTGCTGTCTTATGGATTAATTGCAATTTTGATTTTCTTCTGTTACTGGGGATTGAACCCAGGGCCTTGGCACATGCTAGGCAAGCATTCTACCACCGAGCCATACCCCCAGTCCAACGGTTTTTTATTTGGAGACAAAGTCTTGCTAAGTTGCTGAGGTTAGCCTTGAAAGTAGGATCCTCCTGCCTCAGCTTCCCAAGTAGGTGGGATTACAGGTGTGGCCACTGCACCTACCTGTTATGTTCCTCTTACTAGTGTTAGCATATCTGTTTCTGGTGTATGTTTGATCCTTCAGGCCTGCTGAGAAGCCTTGCTGAGTGGGTCTAGAGCAACAGAGGTCCCATTGCCAAGGCAGCCCCCAAGCTCTGAGGAGTCCCACTGTCTCCTCCCGAGTGTCGAGTGTTTTCTCCCAGGCTGCAGTAGGGCCTTCCGGGCATGTGCAGCTTGATGCCAGCAATGGGCTGCCCCTACCCTCTGCTCTGAGCAGCTTCTAGCCCCGTGGGCTTGTCCCCTTCCACCTGGACCTCCTCTCACAGCAGGATGGCCAGGCTCTGTTGTGGCTTCACCTACACTGCACCTGGAGATGTTCCTGGTGGCTCTCTGGGTGCTGGGGGGGGCCTCAGTCCTGCCCCTCTGTCTGCCAGGGTCTGCTTCAGCATGGCCTGTATTTGGTCTGTTTTTCCATTTGTTGAAGGCAGGAGGCAAAGCCAGATCCTCTTACTGTGTCTGGGCCTGCAGCCGAAGCCCGATGCCTCTGTGTGCAGCCTCTGGTCAGAGGCTCCTCTTTCCCTGTTGTCAGTGCCACGCACTGTGTCAGAGCCAGGTTCCAGGCAGGCGGCAGTCCCTGCCTCTGGTGCACTCGTGACAGGGCTTTGGTGGACTGCTCCTCTGGGCACGCAGTGGCCTTCTGCTTATTTGTGCTCAGGGTTCGCGTGCCCTGTGATGCGGTTGGTCCGGGAAGGGTGTTCCAATGTCAGGGCCAGCAGCCCAGCCAGGCGGGAGCCCTGCAAGAGGCTCTCCAGAGGGTTTCCTCCTTTCCTCACAGGTGGCTCATGCTTTCAGCTGCCCATTTAGCTTATTAGCATTTTAACACTTTTCACATCTGAAGTTCTGTCGCTCGGTGAGGATGTTTCACGTTGTCTTAACTGAACATTCTTATTGATTTTTCAGGGGTCTGGGAGGAGAGCTCATGAGACAAGCAGGTAGGTCTGAGGGAAGAGGCTGTGACCCTGTATCCCGGTGGAGGGGAGGCATCCGTGGCACACACATCACTCCTTTGATGCAGTACAGTTTGGGGCTGGGCCCTTGGCTGCCCCGGGCAGCGGGTAGTCTCTGGTGGTGGTTGGTCCCATTCCACTTGCCCTGTTTGTGCACATGGCAGGAGGCAGCTGACCAGCCACTGCATTTAACTCACTCCAGTTCTCAGCTGAGGTGGCTCTGGTCTGGTGTAGTAGCCACTGGGCGGCGTGCTGTGGGACAGGTGTGGTGAGCAGAGGCCTCATTGCTCCTCCACTGAGAGATGTGGAACTCAGGGATGCCAGCCTTCCACCTGTCCTTTGATAGTGTCTGCGCTAAATGTAGCTGCAGAGCAAACGTGATTCTCCAGCTCATATTTGAATGTCTGCAGGGGGCTTACAGGATACCAACACTTGAGTGTCTAGGTTTGCTGAGGCCTCTTGGGCCAGATCTGCTAAGAACCCAGACACCCTTTGGCTTACTTGGGCACTCTCCGGGTGTCCCGTCTGTCCCAGCCACATATGTGCATAGGGAGCCACTGTGGGATAGTGTGTGGGCACAGGTGTGACAACAAGCTGCCCAGAGCGTGCCAGGCGCTGCCCTGCTGGAACAGATGGGACCCGTCGGTGCCAGCTTCTAGCTGCCCATGTGGGATCTAACTGCCCTGCATGCTGCCCCTCACACCTGCCATGACCACTTGAAGATGGGATGTGGGACTCTCGGGCGGGCTGCGTCACACCGCCAGGCCTGCTGCCAGTCCCGGGCCTCATCCATGCAGTGGGCAGTGGCAGGAGGAGTTTGGGGTCCAGGCATGAGTGGGGCAGGGTGGGGCACAGTCGGCCCCAAAGGACCTGGCGCTGGGGAGCTGAGGGTCCTGGGACCAGTTTGAGAAGCGGTGCCTTTGACAGGCACATTGGCCTCTGCCACGTGCTTGTCACCTTTGCCGCCAGAGCTTTTCTATCTCGAAGTAGACTGGAGGGTGACAGCACCTGTGCAGAGACCCCACAGGCACACATGTGCGTGCCCCACGATGCCTGAGCAGAGTGCAGTGTAGAGGTGATCAGCCAAGGAAAACCAGAGTCGAACCCCAGCAGTCCTGTGTGGAGGCCAGCCAGGAAGACAGGAACTGAACCCTGGAAGTGAGGCTCTGTGAAGCCCTCGGACAGAAACCTCTCAGGAGGCAGAGGAGGGACACTGTGTGAAGCAGAGGTGAAAGACTGGTGGCAGCCGGCAGGGGCCCGCTGTGGGTTCAGTGGGCATGTTGAGGACCATGGTGCATGCCTCTGGGGCTCAGGCACCCAGGCCTGCCCTGTAGAGCTCAGGAGCGCATGGACTGAGAGCCTTTGGGGTGGGGAGGGAAGAACTCGAGAGCAGTAGGAGAAAGGCTAACTGGAGACAAAGCTCCAAAACTGGAGTTTGCTCTCTGAGCAAACCTGAGTGAGACGGGCGGTCTCCACAACCACCAGGGTTCAGCACAGTTGAGGGATGACTTATTCTATCCTTGGTGGTGGTTCTCTTTATGAATGGAAGAAGGGGTAACAACACATTTTAGACGAAGTGTTAAATAGAAGCATGACTGCAGCTCCCTGGACATCGCTAGTGAAGGGAGGGCTGGTTCCCACTGGCATGGCATGAGGAACCTCGCCATGCACACCCTCCCTGTGGACTCGAGCTGCGGGTGGGTGAGGAGGTGTGCCAGGATGGCCATCAGGCCTGTGTGCACACTTGCTGAGCCCTGCTGGCCAGGAGCAGGCGCAGGTTCAAGCTCCCATGGCTGAAGCACCAGGACTGACCCTCCGGGGTCTGTCCACACCTCCCACCCTGGTTGGCGCTGCTGGGTCTGGAGGAACTCTGTGGGGAGGTGCCGGCTTGCCCTAGCTGCAGTGGCAGCTCCATGCTTTGTGGGTTTGAAGAGTGTCACTGGAAAACAGCTCTGGAGGCTTGAACAGTTCCCTTCAGTTGACATGTGATGTGCTGGGCCTGCAGCCGCGCAGCTGGTCCTTTAGCCAGGATGGGTGTATAGAGTGTGGGGTGTGACTCGGCCACAGTGGCAGCTGTCACCTTTCCCACGTAGCTCCTGGTGACCCCAGCACCTCACCACTACAAGCTGGGGATCTGTATACATGCCTGGACTCAGGAGCGGGGCGTGTTTGGGTGGGGGCCCAGCTGCTCTCAGAGGTCTGCTCTCTGCCCTTCCTATGTGCAGCTGGGGTCACCCAGTGGGCTGGTCTCTCAGGCAGTCCTGTGTCCTTCACACTACCATCACACGCTGTGTGTCATGTCAAGAACAGTCACAGTCCTGGCCCCAGGAGAGGCCACCACTGACCTTTCAGAGTTCCTCAGGTTGATCTTCCTTTACCTGAGTGAGTGTTTGTGAAGTCAGGATCATAGAGTATATGCTGCTCTTTTTATGTAATACAGTCGTGGCTCTCCCTGCTGGTCAGGTCAGCACCTTCAGCCTCCCGCCGCTCTCACTGGCCTGGCACACTGCCCACCCTTGGCCTGTGCTGTCGCCATCTGCCCGTCACAGGCAGGATTGTTAGGAGCTCAGAAGAAGGAATTGTGTCCTCTGGAAAGGAGGTGGCTGGTGCCAGGAGCATGGGCACTCTACGCCCGTATGTAGGTGCTGTGCAGTCGTCCCTGGAGAGCTCGCCTGGACCTGCTGCCCACGGCCACGAAGCCACGGGTGCCATTTGCTCTTGGTGGGCGGCGAGGACCGCTTCCATCTCTTGTTTGCTTCTTGGTGATGTTGCTGGAAAGCACTTGAGGCAGCAGCCACTGCGTCCTTCCTCATTACCAGCTGCGCCCACCTCGCCCCCACCAGAGCAGCCAAATATAAAAGCCAGTGGGTTCTGTCCAAATATTGTTTTAAGAAGTTCTCTTGCTGCAGTTTGTTACAGGCATCCTGCTGCCCTGGGTTCCCAGGTGTCTGCTCTGAAGGTGGCTGTGGCTGCACCGCTGAGGTGGAGCAGTGTGGGCATCAGACCATGGCCCCTCTGCTCTCTGCTCCACAGGTGTCCTGCAGGGCTGTCAGGGTGTCCTTGTCCTCCGTGACCGCTCTCTCAGCCCGCAGCCCTGGCTAGGGTCCAAGGAGTCCAAGGAGGAGCAGGAGACGGAAGGTCCAGTTTGCTGGTGCTCCCTGGTCCCTTGCTCTCTGTACCCCACCAAGGTCTCTGCATCCACTCCTCTGGGTATGCTTTGATGGCGTGCCCCTCAGCACCACCACCACAGCCTCCCTGGTGCCGCTGACCCGCTGTGACTCAGGGCTCCCTCCCCCCTCATTTCCCTTCTCAGGAACTCCCCACACATGGTCAAGTGGAAGAAGCTGAAGTTGCATCCCGGCCTCACACAGAGCCAGAAATGAGTTTTGATGAACTGAAAACTTAAGTATGAAAAATCATAAAAATCCTCAAGGAGGTTTTTGGAGACATTATGCCTTGAGAAAACTTGTTAATTTGGAAATTTCCATATCTGCACAAAAGTCAAGACAAATGGTGCGGTGAGCCCACACGCTGCCCTGGCTCCCAGGTGTTAACTTTGCTGCTGCTGTCTGTCCTCTGTCCGAGTGTCCTCTTCCCCACACCAGCTCACGGAGCAGCATCTGCTGCTGCTGTCACCCCACGTCCTCTCCTTAGCCCCCTTCCCCCTAGATTTTGAAGCAGACCCAGACACCATGGTCTCAGTGTGACTTCAGTAGATGTTCTGACAAGAGAGATTTGTTGTTGTTGATTTTGTTTTGTGGCTTGTACCACCCAACAGAAGTAACAGTAGTTTCACAAGCCAGAGACAAAAGGAAATGGTTGCGTTTATCTGGATATGGGAAAATATACTACATGCAATGTTAATAGACAAAAATATTAAATCTAACTTAGAGAAAAATTGGCACTGCAGTTGAAAACCTTCTTAAATTTGCCAATAGAAAAGTAAAGGAAGCCGGGAGTGTTGGTGCACACCTGTAATCCTAGTACTTGGGAGGCTGAGTCAGGAGAATCACAGGTTCGAAGTCAAACAAACCCAAGAACAAATAAGAGAGTGAGGATCTCAGCTCCTCTCTGTGCTTTATTTATTGTCCTGTCAGTCTGTGAGTGTGGAAAAGCAGCTGTAGGAGTGACCAGCTCCTGGATGACCAGCACAGGGAGAGGCCGTGTGTGTCTGAGGTTTGTGGATAGGTGCCGGCCGGGCATGGTGCTGGGGTACACCTGGTGGATCTCCTGCCAGGCTCCCACCCAGCAGTGAGCTCCTTCATCTGTGAGGCTGCCAGACAGGCTCCCAGGGCTCCCATGCTGCACCCAGAACTTGAGTTGTCTTCTGTGAGCACTGGGGTCCTCTACTCAGCCTGACAAGTCCTGCTATGGGTGTGGTAGTCATCGCTTTGTTTTCTAAATCAATGTGACAGCACTCATGGGTGTCAGGGTTCACCCAAGTCTTTAGTCCCTGGTCCAGACCCATCCTTGAGGGCGGTGGCCCCCTTCTCTGCTCCCAAAAATGTGTGGCCTGGTGTGGCCCTGTATTGGTGCTCCAGGTCTAACCTTTGCTGTACCTCTGGCAGTCCCAGGGACCCGTTGTCCTGTGCCTTCAGGGCAGCCCGGGTGCCTGGCGTGCAGCCCCTGGGTGTGGCCCAGGTGCCCTGCGTGTGGCCCCTTTGGTGGGGCCTGGGTGCCTGGTGTACAGCCCCTGGGTGTGGCCCAGGTGCCCTGTGTGTGGCCCCTTTGGTGCGGCCTGGGTGCTCAGCGTGCAGCCCCTTTGGTGCGGCCCGGGTGCCCACTGCTTGTGCCTTTGCTCTGCTCTGTGCCTGCCCATGGCAGGAGCACTTCTGACGTGGGAACAGGACTTGCCCAGGGTGTCAGGTGCTTGCTGTAGCGTCAGTCCTTGTGCTGATGACCTTGCTCACCTGAGTCCTCTGCTCAGCCCCATGGGGCTTGTGTCCCTGGGTATCTGTGTTGGGGTCCAGGACTGACTTGCCTCCTTGTGGAGCGCTTTTGACTGGGCTGGGGTTGTGGTTTGGATTTAAAACGTGCCCTAGACCTCATGGGCTGGAGGCAGCCACATTGGATGTGGGACTGGGTTGCTGGGGAAGGGTCCTTGGGGATATGACCAGGGACAGTGTTTTCCCCGGCCAGCTGCTGGAGTTTTCTGCTCTTCTCTCCCCTGCTGCCATGAGCTGACACAAGCTCACCCTTCTCTCTCTGTTCCCCACCATCGTGCCTTAAGAACCTGCAGCCCCGGCTCCTGCTTTGTAGCTGGTGTAAAAATGACTATATATGGACTGAAATCTCCAGATCTGTAAGCAGATGAGCCTTCCTCCGAGGTGTACATGCCAGGTTTTTGGGTCATAGCATTGAGAATGCTGGTGGAAACAGCTGGGTCCTCAGGGGTACATGTGCCCTCCTCCAGGCTGCCTGGCCCAGGAGGTCACCTGGGCTCACCCAGGGGTGGAGACTAAAGGAGCTCAGTGCCTAGCAGCGCGGGCTCAAGACAGTGAGGCCAGGGCTGCGAGGAGCACTTTGGGAGAAGTAATGTTGTCTTTTTCCCTTTTTTCCTAGTGTGCACTTTAATAGAGAATTTGTCACTTTCCAGAATGCCCTTTAAAGGTGACACTGTAATTGGTAAGTGCTTTTCTTCTCATTGCCCCACTTTTCTTTCACCGCTGCTTCAAGTTACAAAGTAAGAAGGAGCCTGTCGGTGGGTGCTAAAGGACTACATTGAAAGGGTCCTGATGTTGGAAAACCTTGTCTTGAGGTCGCTGCCCGCTCCTGCCATCTCTGTGCATACTGAAGGGGCTCTCCAGTCTCTCCCTCCATGCTCCTGGCCGTAGCCCTGGCTGGCACTACTGCGCCCAGGGCCAGGCCTTCCTGTCAGTCGTCTCTCCCAGACAAACAGACAAGCGCCTGGCCAGCCGGGGCCCTGCCTCTGCTCTCCAGCCTCCGGTTACTATGACTATGTTTTAATTGAATAGAATAAGCATTTGTTGCCAACTCATTTGCTGAATGTAGTTGGGTTGGATACTTGGGATTACCTGGACAGGGGAAAGTTGTTTGAGGGAGAAAGATAAAACTACTTGGAGCTTGCGGCTGTGATAAGAGAACAGGTGTTTCTGCATCCCTAGTTTAGAGGAGTGGCATTTCCCACGATAGAGACCCCACATTTCTGCAGCCTGAAGCTGGACTCCTCCTCTGACTGTGGGCTTTCTTGTGACCTGAAGGAGGTTCCCTGTAGGTTTCTCCCCATCTGTCCCAAAGGTCACCATCTGATTTAAGACTTAGTAGAAGGTGTATTCGTCGTCGTTAGTTTCAGCTGGATATCCTGAACTGGGTGAGTGAGTGTCTTTGTTTCTTTGACAGAGGGCTGGCAGTGGCTGATAAACGACACTCTGAGAAGTCTGCATCTCGTTTCCAGTCATGCTAGACAGCAGATCAAGGTGAGCTGACAGAACCTCCCCATGTCACACTGCGGAGAGTGGTGAAATGAACTGTTTTCATAGTGTTTGTCTCAGAGGTCTGTGTGCATAAGGAGTCCCTTCTATGCACTGTTGATAAACACCATTGTTACATTTGGAATTCTAGATACTGTCTGTGTGACTTTTTTTGTGTGTGTGGTACTGGGGATTGAACCCAGGGGCATTCTACCTCTGAGCTATATCTCCAGCCCTATTTTTTGTTCTTTATTTTGAAACAGGGCCTCACTAAGTTGCAGAGGGCCTCACTAAGTAGCTGAGGCTGGCCGCGAACCTGGATCCTCCTGTCTCAGCTTCCCAAGTACAGGGATTACAAGTGTGTGCCACCACGCCCAGCTGTCTGTGTGACTTATAACCAGGAAGTCTGCAGCAACCATTAGTGTCCAGAATGGTCACTTTTCCTTTCTTCTGTTTCTGACTCTACTAAATCTGCTTGCCTTTGAAACATTTCCCTCAGCTGGACGGTAGCTGCTCAGGTGGACTCTGTGTCCTGGGAGTCGTGGGAGTTTAGGTTGGGGACTGTTGATGATGCTTGTCTGCAGATGCATCTGGAGTCTGCCTGAGCACATGGACCTAGGGTTTTCGTATGTGTGGGAACATCTGTGTGCCTGTGTCCCGGGGTCAGGAGGGCCTTGGACAGCAGAGCTGTGATGCTGAGCCCATTGTGTAGGCAGCAAGCTGCAGGTAGATGCTGACAGGGTTTTGGTACTGAGAATGAGGAGGAAGTACATTCACGTGTCCTTCGTGCTCTCCCATCTCCTCTGTGTCTCAGCATTTCTTTTTTTTTTTTCTTCTTTTTTTTGTGATACTAGGAATTGAAACCAGGGGCATTTTACCTCTGAGCTATGCCCCCAGTCCTATTTTATTCTTTTATTTTGAAACAGGGCCTCATGAAGTTGCTGAGGCTGTCTTCAAACCTGTGATTCTCCTGTCTCAGCCTCCCAAGTACTAGAATTACAAGCGTGCACCACCATGCCCGGCTATGTCTCAGTATTTCTACTGGGCGAGCAGAATCCATCTTTCATTTCTCTAGGTTTTTTTTTTTTTTTGGGTTGTACTGGGGATTGAACCCAGGGGCGTTCTACCTCTGAGCTACATCCCAGCCCTATGTTATTTTTATTTTGAAACAGGGTCTTGTGAAGTTGCTGATGGTATTGCTAAGTTGTTGGGGTTGGCCTCAAACATGCAATCCTCCTGTCTCAACCTCCTACTTACAGAAATGTACCACCACACCCAGCCCATGTTTTTTTTTTTCTTTTCTTAAATATTTTTATCATTCTGTAGGATCAAAATAGTCTTACTGGGCCGGGCGTGGTGGCGCACGCTTGTAATCCCAGTACTTTGGGAGGCGGAGACCGGAGGATCCGGGTTCGCGGCCAGCCTCAGCTCTCTCGCTCTCTCCCTGTCTCTCTCTCTCTACCTAGTGAGGCCCTCCGCAACTTCGTGAGACCCGGTTTCAAAATAAAGTATAAAAAAATAGGGCCGGGGGTGTAGCGCGGAGGTAGAATGCCCCTGGGTTCAATCCCCAGTACCGCAAAAAAAAATAGTCTTACTGGTTGGATTTGAGTGCCTGGTGACCCATGCCCCGACATTTTTTTTTTTTTTTGGTACCGGGCATTGAACCCAGGGGCGTTCT
>PVJS01055073.1:0-12765 GCA_004027185.1 Glis glis | reverse complement strand
GGTACCGAAAAAAAAAAAAAAAAAAGAAAGAAATAAAATAGGGCTGGGGGTGTAGCTTAGAGGTAGAATGCCCCTGGGTTCGATCCCCAATACCACAAAAAAAAAAGAAAAAAGAAATCAGACAAAGTATATTCTCTAACCATAGAAGAATTAAACTAGAAATGAGTAATAGATTATCTGGAACATACCAGATATTTAGAAATTAAACAATATACTTTTAGCCTTCTAAATACTCATGGGTCACAGAGGAAAAAACAGAAATTAGAAAATATTTTAAACTGAACAAAAATTAAAACCAACATTTCAAAATTTGAGGGATGCAGCTAAAGCAGTGTTTACAAGGAAATTAATAGCATAAAATGCTTAGACAATTAAGATCACGTCTAAGAATGTATCTCTCAAAACCAAGGACATCTCTTACCAAAAAATATGGTCATCAAATTCAGGAATTTTAGGAATGATACAATAGTGTAACATGTAACACATACTTAAAAAATATCCCTCATAGAATTCTAATATCTAATCTAAGATCTCACATTGCTTTTTTTCTTGGCACTGGGGATTGAAATCAGGGGTATTCTACCTCCAAGTGATACCTCCAGCCTTTTATTTTTTCTTTTTTGGTGTGTGTGAGAAACACGGTCTTGCTAAGTTCCTGAAGCTGGCCTCAAACCTATAATCCTCCTGTCTCAGCCTCCCAAGTACTGAGATTGCAGGCATGTGCCACCAGGCCCAGCTGTAGGGAGATATTTCGAGTTTATGTAAATATCCCATATCTCATCAAACTTTTACTTACTAGTTTCGGCTCAGTTGAGATTCCATAACTGATAGTCACAAAATAATGATTTACTAATTCTATTATTCCTTCTGCACTTATAGTTAGCATTCTACTGTAAAAAAGATTTTTACCTGTCTATAATATATAACTACTTATTACCATCTGGATTCCTGTCTTTACTTATTTATTTTGATGCTTAAATTGTCCCCCGTTTGGCCTAGAAGTTTTCTCCCATGTCAGGTTATCATTTCACCGTAGCTTTTGAGCCTGCCTTAACTTTCTGGTCACAATATTTAGTCTCACTTTGTATTTTCCCTCCTACCCCTACAATCAGTCATTCATTCAACTCAGATAGTCAAGGACTTTCAGATATTCAAATAAAAACTCTTAACTTGAAAGATATAAACCAAAGTGGTGGGCATGGTTATAGGAACACTCAAAGGAAATAGACAAGGGAGTGTAGGTCAGAGGTAAATGCCATTGGGTTCAACCCCCAGTACCCAAAACAAACAAACAAACAAAAATAAGATACTTCCCATCCTTATAAAAACAAGATAATTGCAGAAAAAACATGGTGAATGGGGAGGGCAAGCAATCTAGTGAGACCCAGTTTCCAAAAAAATAAAAAATAAAAAGGGCTGGGGGTTTAGCTTGGAGGTAGAATGCTCCTGGGCTCAACCCCCAGTACCATACACATACACACACAAAAATAAGACAGCCATGATGGTGCATGCCTGTAATCCCAGTACTTGGGAGACTGAGACAGGAAGATCGCAGGTTGGAGGACAGCCTCAGCAACACAGCAAGACTCTCAGCAACTTAGCAAGACCCTGTTTAAAAAACCAAAAAAGCAGGGTGTGGTGGTGCACGCTTTTAATCCCAGTACTTGGGAGGCTGAGACAGGAGGATCACAGGTTCATGGCCAGCCTCAGCTACTTAATGAGACCCTTTGCAACTTAGTGAGACCCTGTTTCAAAATAAAGAATAAAAAATAGGGCTGGGGGTGTAGCTCGGAGTTAGAATGCACCCTGGGTTTAATCCCTGGTAACACACACACACACACACACACACACACACACACACACACGCAACACACACACACACAAAAAGAGCCGGGTGTGGTGGCACACGCCTGTAAATCCCAGTATTTGGGAGGCTGAGACAGGAGGATCACAGGTTTTTTTTGTTTGTTTTTTTTTTTGCGGTACCGGGGATTAGACGCAGGGGCGTTCTACCTCCGCGCTACACCCCCGGCCCTATTTTTTTTTATACTTTATTTTGAAACCGGGTCTCACGAAGTTGCAGACGGCCTCACTAAGTAGAGGGAGAGAGAGAGACAGGGAGAAAGAGAGACAGGGAGAGAGAGAGAGAGAGAGAGAAAGAGAGAGCGAAAGAGCTGAGGCTGGCCGCGAACCCGGATCCTCCGGTCTTCGCCTCCCAAAGTACTGGGATTACAAGCGTGCGCCACCACGCCCGGCTTGGATCACAGGTTTGAGGAAAGCCTCAGAAAGTAGTGAGACTCTCATCAACCTAGCAAGACCCTATTTCAAAATAAAAATTAGAGCTGGGCGTGGTGGTGCACGCTTGTAATCCCAGTACTTGGGAGTATGAGACAGGAGGATTGCGGGTTCGCAGTCAACCTCAGCTACTTAGTGAGGCCTCCCCAACTTAGTGAGACCCTGTTTCAAAATAAAGAATAAAAAATAGGGCTGGGGGTGTAGCTCAGAGATAGAATGTCCCTGGGTTCAATCCCCAGTACCACAAAAAGGAAAAAAAAAAAAAAAGAGCTAGGCATGGTGGGGCAGGCTTGAAATCCCAGTACTTAGGGGGCTGAGACAGGAGGACTGCAGGTTTAAGACCAGCCTCAGCACCTTAGTGAGACTCAGCAACAACCTAGTGAGACTGTTTCAAAACAAAACAAAACAAAACAAAACAAAAAATAGAAAGGCTGGGGGTGTAGCTCAGTGGTAGAATGAGAATGCCCCTAGGTTCAATCCCTAGCACCACGAAAAATAAAACTGTATTTGTATATATGTAACAGACAAAAGTGAAATGCTAAGTTTCCATTTACAGAAGGGCAGAATTTAACACTTACCCAAAGGAAGGCAGGACTCTACGTGGCTGATCTCGGGTTACTGTCACTCTGATCTTTGGATAGTCACTTATTCCATTAGGAGATTTATTACCTGTTTTAAGAACATATTTGTAATTGTGAAAGAAAAACAACTTTATGAACAGCTGTATTACGAGAGAATTTGTGAAAGCTTTACAAAATTTTAGCACTAAATATCTAATTTTTTCAAATTCTATTAATAGACAGCACAGGAATCCAGCATAAATGTTGTAAAAAGTTAAGGGAAGCCAGGCGTGATGGTGCACACCTGTAATCCCAGTACTTGGGAGGCTGAGACAGGAGGATCACAGGTTCGAGGACAGCCTCAGCAAGTAGTGAGATTCATCAACCTAGCAAGACCCTGTTTCAAAACAAAAAACAAAAAGGGCTGGGGGTGTATCTCGGAGGTAGAATGCCCCTGGGTTCAATCCCCAGTACCACACACACACACACACACACACACACACACAAAGTAAAGGAAAAGGAATAGGAGAGGCTAGGGACATAGCTCAGGGGTAGAGTACTTTGCCTAGCATGTGTGAGCCCCTGGGTTTGATCCCTAGCACTGCAAAAAAATAATAACAATGATAAATGAATTTAATACTCAAATAGTATGAACATATCAAATGCAATTTACCTTAACTTTTTTTTTTTTTGCGCGGTACCGGGGATTGAACCCAGGGGCGTTCTACCTCCGAGCTACCACACCCCGGCCCTAGTTTTTATACTTTATTTTGAAACCGGGTCTCACGAAGTTGCAGAGGCCTCACTAAGTAGCTGAGGCTGTCTGCAAACCCGGATCCTCCGGTCTCCACCTCCCAAGTAATGGGATTACAAGCGTGCGCCACCACGCCTGGCTACCTTAACTTTTTTAAGTGAAATGAAAGATTTCAAAGAAATAACATCTTTGTTCCAAGTCCTTTGGAACTAGATTCTCAGACACAGGGGTATATGTTTATTCTCCTTTGCTCTTCTCTGCCACTAGAGCTACTTTACCAAAAAACTGGAGAAGCATGCTCTATGGTATTTATCATATCCTTATCCCTTAGCTTCTTTCACTTTTAACTTCTGAAACCACAACTTCTCTAATATTGTTTTCCCTAAATTCTTCCTTCTTCTCAAACTTTACAACCCTACCTGTATGGCAGACAACACAACCATTTCTCAGAACTCTGGCTTTTCCCTCATTTCCCCACATCATATCATGTTATATAGTATATAGAATAATTCAATTCCATTTCAGGTTCTTTTTGTGTGTGTGTGTGTGGTACTGAGGATTGAACCCAGGGGTATTCTACCTCTGAGCTACACCCCCAACCCTATTTTATTTTTATTTTGAAACAGGGTCTCACTAGGTTGATGAGAATCCTACTAGTTGCTGAGGCTGTCCTCGAACCTGTGATCCTCCTGTTTCAGCCTCCCAAGTACTGGGATTACAGGTGTGAGCCACCAGGGCAGGCTTCAGGTTCTAATAATGATATGAAAGTCCATAATTCATACAACTGGGAGAACTGGAAACCTAAGGTTGCTTACCAACAAGATGATGGATTCCTGAAGGGAAAATATAAGGTTTTTATTCTTGTGTTATTCCTTTTTTTTTTCAGGTTTGTAAAATAACCTTTATTTTTTAAAGTTAATGTGTAGCTGGGCGTGGTGGCGCACGCTTGTAATCCCAGTACTTTGGAAGGCGGAGACCGGAGGATCCAGGTTCGCGGCCAACCTCAGCTCTCTCTCTCTCTCTCTCTCTCTCTCTCTTCCCCTGTCTCTCTCGTTCTCTCTCTCTACCTAGTGAGGCCCTCCGCAACTTCGTGAAACCAGGTTTCAAAATAAAGTATACCCCGCGGGGGTGTAGCGCGGAGGTAGAACGCCCCTAGGTTCAATCCCTGGTACTGAAAAAAAAAAAGTGTGTGTGCATTACGGGAAACAAAAATACAAGAAGCAAGAACAAAGTCATCTAGTCACAAGCAGCTTAGTTGGCCATGGCCTTCCGATTCCTGTGTATCCATCCATACACAACATCCCAGTTGTGTGATCAAGATCCTAGTATATATCGTGCTTTTCCACACATCATGAATATTCACCAATTCAAAATCCCAAAGCTACAAGAGTATTTTTGATAACCAAGGGTATACTACACCAACTCTTTCGGTTAGAAAAAATTGTAATCCTGCCTTTCTTAGGGACAAAAATTTCACTGAAGACAAAAATAGCAACAGGCCTTTAGATAGACATATTGGCAGAGTTATGATTAAAATACTGCATTCCCTTAATGCTTGATTTAAAATGAGACATAAAGCAAGAGTATACCAAGCATGTTTCTAAGAGAGTTATCGCATTTCTACTACTAAAATATTAGCTTGAAAGCATGTTCTCAGTGAATTAAGGTATTACTATGGCACAGCACAGAAGATGCACACACACCAATGGCTCACATCAAAATGTAAATCTGAGAAATACTTGCTCCCATCTCTCTCTGTTGTACTTCCTTCTGCCCCTCTGCTGCCAGCCCGATGAACAAGTCCTGATACACACTGCCCAGAGGTGTCACAATTCCATGCCCAAGATGCATCTTTCTTAACAATTATAACAAAAAGGTATTTACAAGTTGGCTAATTCACTAGCTCTACTTTTTACCATACACTGTCACCTCGGGACATTTATGAAGGTAAGGTGTTAGGACATAAACATGAACTGTGTGCACAATGAACACAAGTACTAAAGTGCACATAGAGACCTATGGTAAGAATCTCAAACTGTCTTTCAGGTACAGAGATATTAGCAAAGAGCTCTTCCCCTCACCATTCCTCCTCTCCTCTTCCCCATTCCAGTAACTAATGTCATATACTAAGTACAGGACCACCCCAGCTCCAAGGCACGGATTAACAAAGGTCACCCCAGAAGAGAGTTCTTCCGAAAAACTAACAAAAGGACAATTATGTAGGGATTATTTTCCTACTTCTAATATACTTTGGGCATTAGAATTTATCCTTTAATACCCAGCAATAGTAACTAAAATGTATATATAGAACAATGGCTAGACAATATGAACTAAGGGGCACAGAAAGCTTCTCTCTGCGTACTCCCCACGCCACAAATCACCCAGAGTTCAAACAGCACACTCTACAAGACATCAAGTTTAATAATTCCATTCCCAAAATGCAACCATTCCTATGAAGTAACAAAAAATACTTAAAGGGCATAACTTTAGCCCTGTACTTTTACCATGTGCCATGTACTTTTAAAACATCTACAGCCGGGCGTGGTGGCACATGCTTGTAATCCTAGTACTTGGGAGGCTGAGACCGGAGGATCCGGGTTCCCGGCCAGCCTCAGCTACTTAGAGAGACCTGTTTCAAAATAAAGAATAAAAAAATAGGGCTGGGGGTGTAGCTCGGAGGTAGAATGCCCCTGGGTTCAATCCCCAGTACCGCTAAATAAATAAATAAATAAATAAATAAATAAATAAATAAATAAATAAATAAAACATCTAGAAAGCCTAGATGTTTCCAACAAGGACTTATTTCCCACTATACATACTGTAGCAATGAATAAACTGCACACACATACTTAACAAAGGCTATAATTTGAAAGTGTCTTCTAAATAGGAACATTCTGGCCTATAACCCTTCCCCTTCCTACCTTACCAACCCAAGGGTCAGATATACACATCTGTGATGCTTAGGACTTTAATAATTTCACTTCCTAAGAGGTTTTAAGTATAGTCTTTCCTATGGATTTTAACACAATGTATACTCAATATATTAGTTTACTACCTTTGTCATACACTGGCAACCTCTTTACCATCTAGAAAGACTAGATGTTGTACATTAGGACTCATTTGTCCTTTGTATACACACTATATACACAGCAAAGTAAAACAAAATACACAGACATAAGGGACAATGGTCAATCTTGCTTCACCAAAAACACCTTGGTATAAAGCCCTTTGCATTCCTCCCCTCCTTCCCGGAGCCAGCACAAATACAGTAATGTGTACTGCTCAGAGAAGTGGTTTGATCATTCCATTTCCAGAGAAAATATTTCATTATGATTTTAACAAAAGAATATCTACAAAATCTACTACCTCTACTTTTAACATACTTTGTGCACTTCTAAACATCTAGAAAGACTAGATGTTTCAAATAAGGACTTAAGTTTGTCCTCTATATACACAGTAGTGTTGAATAAACTGCACACATGTCAACACTGGTTATATCTGAAAGTGTCTTCTAAGCAGGAGCATTTTGGCCTAGAATCCTTCATTTCTTCTAGTTCCTTCTCTCCTATATCACATTTGATATAAGCACATATGTCACTTAGATGTGGTATTATAATTTCGCTTCCAAAGTCCTTTTTAGAAGACAGTCTTTTGAGCCAGGCGTGGTGGCGCACGCTTGTAATCCCAGTACTTGGGTGGCTGAGACAGGAGGATCAGGGTTCGCGGCCAGCCTCAGCTACTTAGTGAGGCCTCCACAACTTAGTGAGACCCTGTTTCAAAATAAAGAACAAAAAATAGGGCTGGGGGTATAGCTCAGAGGTAGAATGCCCCTGGGTTCAATCCCTAGTACTGCAAAAGAAAAGACAGTCTTTCTATGAATTTAACGCAAATTGTACAAAATGTGTTAGTTTACTAACTCTACTTTTGTCATACACTGGCAACCTCTTTAATATCTAGAAACTAGATATTATAAAATTAGGACTCACTTGTCCAATATATACATAATATATACAGTATAGCAAAGTTAAATGAAATGCATATAACATACAGGGCAATGAGTAAGCTGAAATTTTCTAGCACACACTAACACCTTTTGCAGTTTCTTTCTGCCCACCTTCCCTAACCCAATGAACACGTACAGACAATATACTGTTCACAGTATATTGGTATAACAAGTCCATTTCCAAACGCAGTATTTCCCATCAATTTAAAAACCTATTTACAAAAAGTTTTATTCTACTACTTCTACTTTTAAATATATCAAGCTTCTTAATATCTAGAAGGACTAAATATTTCATACAAGAAGTTCCCACCATGCACACAGCACTAGTAAATAAAATTGCACACATAGCAATGGTTATAATCTCAGGTATCTTCTAATATGACCACTCCATCCTCACTTCTCTCTGCCTTCAGTCCAGTGGACAAATACAGGCATATGCAATGCTTAGAGATAGTTGAACAAATTCATATCCAAAAGTAATTTACAGAGGACAAGCTTTCCCATGAATTTCAACACAAAGCATAAAAAAACTAACTGCTTTGTCATACACTGGTAACCTCTTTAACATCTAGAGACTAGATGCTGCAAAATTGGGACTCCTTTGTCCATTATATACACTATATACACAGCAAAACAAAATGCACCAAACAAAGCCGGGCGTGGTGGCGCACGCTTGTAATCCCAGTACTTTGGGGGGCAGAAACCAGAGGATCCGGGTTCGTGGCCAGCCTCAGCTCTCGCTCTCTCCCTCTCTCTCTCTCTCTCTCTCTCTCTCTCTTTCTCTCTCCTTAGTGAGGCACTCCGCAACTTTGTGAGACCCGGTTTCAAAATAAAGCATAAAAAATAGGGCCGGGGGCGTAGCGTGGAGGTAGAACGCCCCTGCGTTCAATCCCCGGTACCGCAAAAAAAAAAAAATTAAAAAAAAAATGCACCAAACATACAGAAAAATGGTGTCTGAAAATGTCCAAATATAAACACACTAGCACATTACCTTTCCCAATTGCTTCTCTCCCACCTCCTCCAAATCACTGGACAAGTACAGACAGTACTACCCTGCTCACAGAGGTGGCTTAACAATTCCATTCCCAAAAGACAGTATTCATATGAATTTTAGCAATAAAATATTTACAAAGTGATATTTTACTTCCTCTACATTTAACATACATTGGGCACTTCTAAACATCTAGATAGACTAGATGTTTCAAGTAAGGACTCAAATATGTCCACTATGTACACAACAGTCTTGAATAAACTGCACACATGTAACAATAGTTAAAATTTAAAAGTATCTTTGAAATATGAGTATTCTGGCCCATCACCAACCCAGTGGGCTATAATGCTCAAATTTTCAGAAGACAATCTTTCCTAAGAATTTTAACACAAAAGGTACAAAATTTATTAGTTTACTAACTCTACTTTTGTCATACACTGGTAACCTCTTTTAAAATCTAGAAAGACTAGATATTTCAAAAAATACTTAGTATTGTCTACATACACAGTACTGATGAATAAAATGCACATACAGAACAATGGTTACACTACGATAGACGTCTTTTACACTTGGCCAGTCTGGCACAGGACCTTCTTCTCTTCCTCCCCCGGTCTTTTGCTCCATGTCCTCTATCCCACAGAACAAATGTGGACAAGTGTCACTCCTAGAGGTGGTCTAACAACTCCATTTCAAAAAGTCACTTCCAGTCACAGTTCTGATTTTCAAAAAATAAATGGGCATTTACAAGATGTGTTATTTTCTAACTATTTTGTCACATGTCAGTAACCTTTTTACATCTAGAATGTCCAGATGTCCAGATGTAGCGCAAGTTTTCTTTTAAAAGGATGGGGGGAAGTTGAGAGCAGCTTTTTCATATTATATACACAGGCCTTCTACAAACAGCCAGTAATCTTCCCAAAGGGTCGTTGGCATTTCTGATTGACAAATGTGGTCTGTTACTTTACCAGTGCTCTCTTTGGTAGAACGAAGACCAACCGCCCGCTGGCCAGCTAGCCGTTCTACCTGTTCTCGCCCGGAATTCACTCCCCTTCCAGGGCGGTTAAGGCCTTTGTGCATCGTTGTTGTCAACGGGACAAGGTGAGGTTTCCTTCAACTGGCACACACGGTCACCCCAGGACCCAGATCTAGCGACTCCCCTCAACCGCCGTGGCCTTTCCACTCTTTTGCCTTCACGGGCTCTCCAAGCCCCTATGTCTCCGTGGGTTCCCGCAGCCGCCATTCTTCTCGCATGCCACGCCCGCCGCCACCCAAAGGCGCCACGTCCTCGGCCGACAGGGCTGGGACGGGACCCCGCTGCCTGCAGGGTCGGGTTCCGTCAGGCCGCCGCAGCCATCTGGTGGGGCGGAGGCGAGAGGTTCACTGGCGCTTTGATGGCTGGCCCGGCCCTGGGCAGCGCAGCGAGCTCCGGGGTCTGCAGGGGAGAGCCGAGGCCCGGCCCCCGCCCTCCAGCTTTCCCGCCGGCCTGGGGCCCCAGAGGGCTCCGGCTCTCGGCCGGAACTGGTGTTATTCCTGATAATAACTTAGCACAGTGCCCGTACAGAGTAAGCTCATGAAAAATTTTTTTTCTTTATTTTTCTTTAATGAATGACTCTTATTCTAAGTCATATTAGGGAAAATGAAAATATAGACAGAAAACACATCAGTAAATTCTAAAAGAAAAGCTATAGGTTGAGCATCCCTCATTAGAAAATCTGAATGCTATCATCAAGCTAGTGAGACCGTTTCCAATAAGAAATAAAATTGGGCTGAGGGTGTAGCTCAAAGGTAGATGCCTCTGGGTTCAATCCCCAGTACCCCCCCCCCAAAAAAGAAAGAAAGAAAATCTGAGTGCTAATGCTCAAAAAGTTTCTAACTTCACAATTATTTATATGAGGCACTGGGAATTGAACCCAGAGGCATTTTACCTCCAAGCTACACCCCCCAGGCTGATTTTATATCTTATTTGGAGACAGGGTCTCACTAGGTTGCTGAGAGCCTCGCTAAATTGCTGAGGCTGTCCTCAAACCTGCGATCCTCCCATCTCAGCCTCCCAAATACTAGGATTACAATCGTGTGCCACCACGCCTGGCTCTAACTTCAGATTTAGAATTTTTGAATCAGGGATGCTCATCTGGTAAATTCCATGCAAATATTCAAAAATCTGAAAAACTCCCAAGTCCCATGTCTGGTCCCAAGCATTTTGGATAAAAATACTTACTCAACCTGTATTTACTTTTAATTATTTATTTATTGGAAGGGGTACTGGGGATTGAACCCAGGGGCATTCTACTTCTCCCCAGCCCTTTTTAAATTATTTTGAAATGGGGTCTCGCTAAATTGCTAAGAGTCTCTTCAATAAGTTGTTGAGGCTGGCCTTGAATCTATGATCCTCCTGTTTCAGCCTCCTAACTATGAGCATTACCGGTGTAAGCCACCACACCCAGCTTATATTTGCTTTTTAGAATAGTAGAGAGACTATGTCTTTATTCTCATCCCAATTCTCAAAGCTTAGGGAAAAATGAGCACAAGGAAGTAAAAGGAAGCAAAAATATTTCTGACCACCTCACCCAGTTTCAGCATGTTGTTCCAAGATCCAGAACCTGTCAGTTCACAAGACGAAGAGTTCGAAAATACCTTAAAATCAAACAGAATCACCTTTGAGCATCTAAATTTTGCAATTTAAATAAGTTTCTAATATGAAAAGATCACTCTACTGGTGATTATTTTCTTAGCTAGCTCACAGAAGCAATACCATCATTAAGATGTCAAGACTCACAAAATGATGTTAAAAAAATGTTAACTCCAGGATCTTCACATACTTCTATTAAGAAAAGCAGAAGCTGTAATATTCTTTATAAATACTTATTAAATGTTTAAGTTTTAAACCTTTAATTTCTTGAACTTTATATTACAACTAATAAAGATATGAACATTTCTGGGAAGAAGTCATTCTATTCATTAATTCCCAAAAAGGGAAATATTTCTAAAATTTAGCTTTAATGATTAAGTACAAAGATCAGCAGGCCCTGATGATGGCGATATAACTCAGTGGTCTAGCACATGCTTAGCATGCACGAGACCCCAGGTTCAATCCCCAGCACCAAAACACCAAAACCAAAACCAAAAAGATCAGTATCCCCAGTGTAGCCCCGTCCCCACTGACCTCTCCTGAAGGCGCCACATTCCGTGTTCCATTACAAGAAGTCACCATGGGCTTTGTGGTCAGTTGGAATGGGAATCCAAATAAGCTGGCAGCATTGTAGAGACTGTTTTTCACTTGGTGAACAAAGCAATCTAGAAAGTGTGAATAAACTATAAATGTAGAGTAATAAACACAGCAAACAAAAATAAGATTATATCTTAGAAAGAACCTCTCTCAATTTCTATTAAAAGTCTTATTTTCAAGCACTGAAATACAGAGGTATGTATAAAAATGTATTTTTAACTGAATAAAATTCTAGTGTTTTGATTTTTGTTTTTTAATAAAATATGAGATACTAAAAAAACACAAAACTATCAACATTAGAAAATCACAAAGTGATTCACAAGGAAATGTCCTGAGATGGCAGCTTTTAAGCAGTGAGCTCTCCAGAATATATAAAAATAATTTTTACCAGAGAGATGAGGGCATAATTAAATGAGGTCCAGGTACCGCGAGGTGTGGCAGAGCACTACAGGAAGCACTGTCATTTACTCACTGGTTTGCCCTTACTTCCCAGGCAGATAACATTTTCCCTCAACAACTATTTACTAAGCCCCTATTATATCTTGACCAGTAAAATATAAAATACATAGCTCTTAGCTGGGTGTAGTGGTGCACGCTTGTAATCCCAGTACGTGGGAGGCTGAGACAGAAGGATCACAAGTTCAAGGCCAGCCTCAGCAACTTAGTGAGGTCCTCCAAAACTTAGTGAGACCATGTTTCAAAATGAAAAATAAGCCGGGCGTGGTGGCGCACGCTTGTAATCCCAGTACTTTGGGAGGCGGAGACCGGAGGATCCCGGTTCGCGGCCAGGCTCAGCTCTCCCTGTCTCTCTCTCTCTCTCTCTCTCTCTCTCTCTCTCTCTCTTCTTAGTGAGGCCCTCCGCAACTTCGTGAGACCTGGTTTCAAAATAAAGCATAAAAAATAGGGCCAGGGGCGTAGTGCGGAGGTAGAACGCCC
>PVJS01055072.1:0-12766 GCA_004027185.1 Glis glis | reverse complement strand
TAGTGAGGCCCTCCGCAACTTCGTGAGACCCAGTTTCAAAATAAAGTATAAAAAAATAGGGCTGGGGGTATAGCGCGGAGGTAGAATGCCCCTGGGTTCAATCCCCGGTACCGCAAAAAAAAAAAAAAACACCTCGCACTAATAGTTACTATAAAGCTCTTTATTAGAAAAAGAGCCACCTCCAATTCTGTCTGGAAAAGAACAGAGCTTAAATAAATAAATACAATCCAGGTGTGGTGGCGTGTGCTTGTAATCCCAGTACATGGGAGGCTGAGACAGGAGGATCGCAGGTTCACAGCCAGCCTCAGCTACTAAGTGAGGCCTTCTGCAACTTAGTTAGACCCTGTTTCAAAATAAATAAAGCTGGGCATGGTGGCACACGCTTGTAATCCCACTTCTTGGGAGGCTGAGACCAGAGGATCCAGGCTCACGGCCAGCCTCAGCTACTTAGTGAGGCTCTCTGCAACTTACTGAGACCCTGTTTCAAAATAAATAATAAAAGCCGGGCATGGTGGCACACGCTTATAATCCCAGTACTTTGGGACTGGAGGATCCGGGTTCACGGTCAGTCTCAGCTCTCTCTCTCCCTCTCTCTACTTAGTGAGGCCCTCCGCAACTTCGTGAGACCCGGTTTCAAAATAAAGTATAAAAAATAGGGCTGGGGGTGTAGCGCAGAGGTAGAACGCCCCTGGGTTCAATCCCCGGTACCACAAAAAAAAAAAAAAAGAATAAAAAAATAGTGTTGGGGTGTAGCTCGGAGGTCGAATGCTCCTGGGTTCAATCCCCAGTACCTCAAAAAATAAATAAGTAAATAAATAAATAAAAATAGGGCTGGGGGTGTAGCTCCAAGGTAGAAGGCCCCTGGGTTCAATCCCCAGTACTGAAAAAAAAAGGGGTGGGGAAAGGAGCATTCTCTTCACTATAAATTGGGAGAGTCTATATAGAGAGCATACCTTTCAGACCAACAATTCCATTTCTAGGAATCCATCCTAAAGAAACACACAAAGGTACTATCGCTTGCTCTCTCTCCACTAAATCCTGTTTGTAGTAACCAAAAACTGAAAACAACAGGGATCTGATTAAATAAAATATGAAATATCTAACTACAGGACTCTGTAGCTATTCAAAAGGATATAGTAAAGCCAGCGTGGTGGCTCACGCTTGTAATCCCAGTACTCGGGAGGCTGAGACAGGAGGATCGCAGGTTCGCGGCCAGCCTCAGCTACTTAGTGAGGCCCTCTGCAACTTAGTGAGACCTTGTTTCAAAAATAAGGAATAAAAAAATAGGGCTAGGGGTGTAGCTCAGAGGTAGAATGCCCCTGGGTTCAATCCCCAGTTTTGCAAAAAAAATAAAAAATAAAAAAAGGATATAGTAGCTCTCTATATCCTGTTAGATGTTGTTGACCATCTAAGATATACTACAGAGTAAAAACCAAATATAAGTTGTAGAACAACTCACAAAATATAATCCATTTTGTCTTAACATAAATGAGCACTCAAACATGTATAAAGAACTCCCACAAAAAAGATTTGGAAAGATACAGAGCAAACTCTTGTTATCCCTACAGAACAGGGAAAAGCCTAGGCAGGAATTTATTTTCTACTTTATGCACATCTAGTCTGTCTGCTTCCCCACATGGAGCACATTTATAACTTCTATAATTTTTTGACACAAATGTATATATAAAATCAAAAAAGAAAATGGTACAGCACTACATAGGTACCTCTGATGTGTTATCAATTTTCTAATTTCCTGCTATATTAATGTCAATTGAAAAAAAGACTCATTAACAGAAATACATAAAACAGCTCAAATAGATGACACTGTGTTCATAAATAGTAAAACCCGGTGTAATCTAAACACATACCTAGGCATCAAGCTCCTGTTTTTTTCATAAAACATCCTTAGATCTTGAGGACTATTGGCCTGCAAAAAAAAAAAGAAAAAGAAAGTTTACTTTCCTGAAACAGAAAAAGTTGACAGCTGCTATTCTGAGGCTGGGGATGTAGCTCAATGGTTGCCAAGCAAGTGCAAGGCCCTGGGTTTAATCCACAGTACCACAAAACAAATAAACGAAAACTGCTATTCTGGAGGTAACATGGCCTCCCAATAGGTATATTATTATTATTTTTGTGTGTGGTATTGGGGATGAAACTCATGGGCCTTCTACCTTTGAGCTATACCTCCAGACCTATTTTTTTTTCAGTACTAGGGATTGAACCCAGGGGCATTCTACCTCCGAGCTACACCCCCAGCCCTATTTTTTTATTCTTTATTTTGAAACAGGGTCTCACTAAGTTGTGGAGGGCCTCACTAAGTAGCTAAGGCTGGCCGCGAACCTGGGATCCTCCTGTTTCAGCCTCCTAAGTACTGGGATTACAAGCGTGCACCACCACGCCCGACTTTTTTTTGTTATAAAATAGATCTTGCTAGATTGCTGAGAGTCTCACTACGTTGCTGAGGCTGGACTCGAACCTGCAATCCTCCTGTCTCAGCCTCCCAAGTACTGGGATTACCGGCATATGCCCACCATACCCAGCCAGCGCCACTTCTTCACAGGATGTTAGGAGTGAGAGAAAGAAAGACCCAAAAAATATCCATAAAGCCTCAATAATTACCTCCCTCTCACCCAGCAGTGTCAGGAACAGAGTTGGAGATACCCTTCCCAATTATCTCCCAAGTGAGCCCCATCCCTTAGGTGGATTCCAGGACCCCAAAAACCAGACTAAGCAGGCAGTGCTTATCATACTTCTCACCAGCAGTTAGTTCTGACCCCAGCTAGTTTTCACTAGGCTGAAAAACACCCACCAGTCTTTATGCCCTGTCCAACTACAAAGGGCAGGCAGATGAAAGAAAAAAAGTAAAGGATGTTCTGGCTCACCATAGCAGTTTCTGCCTGTAACAAAATCAAAGTAAGTCACAAAGGAGCCAAAAACACTTTCAAAGTATTTCTCTCTTTTTTTTCTTTTGCAGTACTGGAGATTGAATCCAGGGGCATTCTACCTCTGAGCTCCATCCCCAGCCCAATTTTTTTTTCTTTATTTTGAAATAGGGTCTCACTAAGTTACAGAGAGCCTCACAAGTAGCTGAGGCTGGCTGTGAACCTGTGATCCTCCTATCTCAGCCTCCAAGTACTGGGATTACAAGCATCCAACACCACGTCTGGCTAGTATTTCTCATTTTATAAGTCAAAGGCAATTTCAAAATGAGAAGATCCCCAAACTGAGAACTTAAGAAAAAAGTCAGGTTACCTGAAAAGGTGGTTTTCCAACTAGGCATTGATATATCACTGTTCCTATGCTCCACAAGTCAGCTTTAGCATCATAATGTTGAGACATAATAACCTCAGGAGCCTGGGCATAGAAAAATTCAAAAGACATGCATTATATTACATAATTAATATACATATGTTACCTGGTATTGGTCACACTCCTAACTACTAAAAAAAATAACGCATTGCAATATTTCTCTTATCAATGATATTGCAATGAATTTAGGACTACGTTATTACAATTTACTAGTAAATCTCAAAAACAATGCTGAATGAAAAGGAAAAACAAAGCCAGGCATGGCGGCACATGCTTGTAATCCCAGTACTTGGGAAGCTGAGACAGGACGATTGTAGGTTCGCGGCCAGCCTCAGCAAGTAGTGAGACTCTGATCAACCTAGTGAGACCCTGTTTCAAAATAAAAAAAACTAAAAAAGGGCTCAGAGGTAGAATGCCCCTGGGTTCCACCCCCAGTACCAAAAAAAAAAAAAAAGAAAAAACAAATGTTTCTATATATTATAATGGACATAAAGTATAGTAAGAGTATTAAAATAATAATAAAGAGTTGGGCATGGTGGTACACACGCATAATCCTAGTACATGGGAGGCTAAGACAGGAGGGTCACTGGTTCGAGGCCAGCCTCAGAAACTTAGCAAAGCCCTCAGAAACTGCGTGAAACCCTGTTTCAAAATTTTAAAAAAAGCCAGGCATGGTGGTGTACACCTGTAATCCCAGTACTTGGAAGGCTGAGACAGGAGGATTGCAGGTTCAAGGACAGCCTCAGCAAGTAGTGAGACTCTCATCAACCTAGCAAGACCCTGTTTCAAAATAAAAATTAAAAAAATAGGGCTGGGGGTGTAGCTCACAGGTAGAATGTCCCTGGGTTCCATCCCCAGTACCAAAAAAATAAAAAATTAAAAAAACAAAATAAAATAGGGCTGGGAATGTACCTCAGAGGGAGAATGCTCCTGGGTTCAATTCCCAGTATGGCAAAATAAATAAAGTAAATAAATAAAATAATAATACTAAAGAAAAATACACACCAATTACAGTACAGGATAACAGGATAAAGTTTCCCTCAAGGCTATGAGGTGGAGAGTGGGTAATGGGATGGGGGGAATACAAAAGGGAACAGAAAAATTATGATGGAAAACACTATAATAAAATTATCTTAAAAGCAAAGTTATTTTTCTGCTGCTTTTTTACAGGTATTTCTTCCATTTCTCGTATAGGGGCATACCACTGAGCTATACCTCCAGTCCCATTAGAGGAATTCCTAACATAAAACTCAAACTTAGAGCTGAAATAGGCATTGTTATTTATTTCACATAACTCAGAATTAAAGTATTTCTAGACTTAATACTTCACATTAGTTCATAGTTTTCATAGTGCACCCCTAACAGACATGTTAATATCTATATGAAAGGATAAAGAGGAAAGATAGATTTTTCGGCATTAAGTGTGAGATCAAAGGAAAAGCGTTCTACAATACAGGGGTCTTGTCTTGATAGATAACATGGAGGAGATGGGCACATCCTGTAGCAGAGAGATACTGAGTATTCTCAAGCACTACACATCAAGTAAAGCATAACTATGCTTTGTGAATGGTTATTTCCAATTTAATCTAATAGGAAATTTTTATCATAATAACTCATTTTTTATATGTTTTTATTGGTGCATTGTAGTCTCACATCACAATGAGTATCACTTTGGTAATAACTCATCTTTTTAGAAAATAAAAACAAATGGGCAAAAAAATGACTTAATTTTATAGTCCACTATGCTAAAGCAAAAGGTATCTATATTATAGCATTACTGGTAATATAATTAAAAATTCAGACTACATATATAAATCACAACTTACTTGGGAACAAGCATTAACTTAAGTGTCAGTGCTTCCAGTGCTGTGCTCTAACATACAAGGGTGTAAACTCACTCACCATGTACATTGGGGATCCACACAGCGTTGCAGCCATCATGTTACTGTGTAGGTAACGAGCAAAACCAAAATCCGCTATTTCACAAAATAAAAAGTAGAAAAACAAATTATGCCTTTGGCTCACTTTATTTGTGTGTGTGTGTGTGTGTGTGGTACTGGGGATTAAACTCAGGGAAATTCTATCTCTGAGCTATACCCCCAGCCCTATTTTATTTTTTATTTGGAAACAGGGTCTAAGTTGCTGAGGGCCTCACTAAGTTGCTGAGGCTGGCTTTGAACCTATGATCCTCCTGTCTCAGCCTCCTAAGTACGGGGATTACAAGCATGGCTCACACTTAATATACATCATGAGTCTTCAAGACACAAGAAGGCACAAAAGAATTGTGGATAATAAAGAACTTATTGAATAAGTCTGTCCACCCAAGAAAAAAAAAGTAGTTATCTCAGCCAGACGTGGTGGTACATACCTGTAATCTTAATACTTGGGAGGCCAAGACAGGATGATCACAAGTTCGAGGAAAACCTTAGCAACCTAACGAGACCCTGTTTCAAAATAAAAAATAAAATAGTGCTGAGGGTGTAGCTTGGAGGCCCTGGGTTCAAACCCCAGTACCCAAAACAAAAAACAAAATAGTTATCTCGATTTCAACAAGGTAAAAAATAGTAGTAACAGCTGGGCGTGGTGGCGCACACTTGTAATCCCAGTACTTGGGAGGCTGAGACCGGAGGATCGGGGTTTGCGGCCAGCCTCAGCTACTTAGTGAGGCCCTCTGCAACTTAGTGACACCCTGTTTCAAAATAAAGAACAAAAATAGGGCTGGGGGTGTAGCTCGGAGGTAGAATGGCCCTGGGTTCAATCCCCAGATCCGGAAAAAAAAAATAGTAATAACCAACTATGTAAGTCACTACCAGCTCTGTAACCGAGGAGCACCAATCTGTGAAAGTGAAAATACTAATATAATAGCCAGGCATTATGGGGATGCCTATAATCCCAGCAACTTCAGAGGCTGAGGCAGGAGGATTACAATTTTGAGGCCAGCCTGGGCAACTTTTTTTTTTTTTTTTGAGGTACTGGGATTGAACCCAGGGCCATTCTACCTCCAAACTACATCCCCAGCCCTATTTTTTTATTTTTTATTTTGAAACAGGGTGTCACTATGTTGCGGAGGGCCTCACTAAGTAGCTGAGGCTGGCCATGAACCCAGATCCTCCGGTCTCAGCCTCCCAAGTACTGGGATTACAAGCGTGCACCACCACGCCTGGCTTCAGCCTGGGCAATTTAACGAAACCCTGTCTCAAAACAGAAAAGGTCTGCCAGGAGTGGTGACGCACGCTTGTAATCCCAGTAGTTGGGAGGCTAAGACCGGAGGATCCAGGTTCGCGGCCAGCCTCAGCTACTTAGTGAGGCCCTCCGCAATTTAGTGACACCCTGTTTCAAAATAAAGAATAAAGGCCAGGCGTGGTGGCGCATGCTTGTAATCCCAGTACTTTGGGAGGCAGAGACCGGAGGATCCGGGTTCGCAGCCAGCCTCATCTCTCTCTCTCTCTCTCTCCCTGCGTCTCTCTCTCTACTTAGTGAGGCCCTCTGCAACTTCGTGAGACCCGGTTTCAAAATAAAGTATAAAAAATAGGGCCGGGGGTGTAGCGCAGAGGTAGAATGCCCCTGGGTTCAATCCCCGGTACCGCAAAAAAAATAAAAAAGAAAAAGAATAAAAAATAGGGCTGGGGGTCGAGCTTGGAAGTACAATGCCCCTGGGTTCAATCCCTGGTACCACAAAAAAAAAAAAAAATAGAAAGGTCTGGGAGCTGGGTGCAGTGGTGCACACCTACAATCCCAGTACTTAGGAGGCCGAGACAGTAGGATCACAGGTTCCAGGCTAAGTTGGGCAACTTAGCAAGACCCTGTTTCAAAACAAAAAATAAAAAGGGCTGTGGGTATAGCTCAGAGGGAAAAATTCCTGGGTTCAATCCCCAGTAACACACACACAAACACACACACACCCCACAGCTGCATATGTAGCTCAGGGGGAGAGTGCCCCTGGGTTTGATCTCCAATACTGCAAGGGGGGGGGGAAATGCTAATAAATGTAGTTCTCATTAAATATCAACACCAGATACAGAGTTTGAACTATTCTTCTGCCTTACTGCTTCAAATAATTTTGAGATACAAGAGCGCTAAAAGAACTGCCAAAGGCTGAACTAGATGATTTCTTGAACCTCTACGTCAAAATCCCATGCACTGTGAAGAATCAATTATTAATGTGCTGTAATCATACCACATGAGCTCCCCTCTCCAGAGCAACAAGATGTTACTAGGATCCATACATAAAGAGTTTGCCCCGAGATTTAGCATATGTTGCCGGTAAGAGAAAGGATTCACATATCTAGAGCAACCTCACTGAACTCTTTAAGTTTCAAAATTGCATCAATAAAATCCATCACCCTAACAAAGCTGAAATAAAATTACCTAAAAATATTAAGTCTCAAAAATGTCCTTTCCAAGAAAAAAGACATGGCTGTTTACCTATTTTGATGCGAATACCACTGACACTTGACTTTCTGCGGTTGGCGTAAGACAACAAAATGTTCTGTGGTTTGAGATCCCTGTGGATTATTCCTTTGCTGTGCAGGATTCGCATGGCAGCTGCAATCTGATGTAGAAACACTCTGATGGTATCTTCACTGAGCGTTCCTTTAGCTGGTAGAAAAGGAGTCACATAAATATTTAAGCACATACCATCTGCATATTTCGTCAACAGAGCTGAGCTGAGGAGGGTATGAATGAAGTAAGGAACTAAGATTCACATTTATTCCTTCTTTTTTTTTTGCAGTACCGGGGATTGAACCCAGGGGCATTCTGCCTCCGAGCTAGACCCCCGGCCCTATTTTTTATCCTTTATTTTGAAACCGGGTCTCACAAAGTTGCGGAGGGCCTCACTAAGTAGCTAAGGCTGGCTGCGAACCCGGATCCTCCGGTCTTAGCCTCCCAAGTACTGGGATTACAAGTGTGTGCCACTATGCCCGGCTTATTCCTTCTTTTACTGCATGTATATATGTATGTACGTATGTACTGTGGTACTGGGGATTGAACCCAGGGGCATTCTACCTCTGAGATATACCCCCAAGCCCTATTTTTATTTTTTTTGCAGTACCAGGGATTGAACCCAGGGGTGTTCTACCTCTGTGCTACACCCCCGGCCCTATTTTTTTATACTTTATTTTGAAACCGGGTCTCATGAAGTTGCAGAGGGCCTCACTGAGAGAGAGAGCGAGAGAGAGAGAGAGAGAGAGAGAGAGCGAGAGCGCTGAGGCTGGCCATGAACCCGGATCCTCTGGTCTCCACCTCCCAAAGTACTGGGATACAAGCGTGCGCCACCATGCCTGGCCCCTATTTTTTTTTTTAAACAAGGTCTTGTCTTGCTAAATTGCTGACAGCCTTGCTCAATTGCTGAGGCTGGCTTCAAACCTGGGATCATTCTGTCTCAGTTTCCCAAGTACTGGTATTACAAGCGTGGGCCACCATGCCCAGCTACTTTATTTTTTTATTTTGGTACTGGGATGGAACCCAGGGACATTCTACCTCTGAGCTACACACCCAGCACGATTTTATATTTTTGTGTGTGGCACTGGGGATTGAATCCAGGGGCATTCTACCTCTGAGCTACATCCCCAGCCCTATTTTTTATTTGGAAACAGGGTCTCACTAAGTTGATGACAGTCTCACTATTTGCTGAGACTGTCCTCGAACCCGTGATCCTCCTGTCTCAGCCTCCCAAGTACTAGAATTACAAGTGTGCACCACCATGCCCAAATACTATTTTTTATTTTGAAACAAGGTCTCTCTAAATTGCTGAGGCTGGCCTTGAACCCACAATCCTCCTGTCTCAGCTTCCCAAGTACAGGGATTACAGGCACACGCCACTGTGCCTTGCTCTTTTTTTACTTTAATAATTGAAGGCTACCATGAAGAGATATCAGATTTCTCAAAAATGGTATCCAATCTGTTGTGAAGAGAACTGATTTGCATTTACATTGTTTTCACTAGTGTTTTTTGCTTTTCCCTTTTTACTTTTATCGCTGAAGACATAAATATTACTCTGAACATAAGAGGTGCTCAACAAATGTGAATCTCCCTTACAAGGCAAAAGAATAAGTTCCCCTTCATTTAGTCAAATACCTGGAATAAATGTTCATATTCAATCCCAATCATTACATAAACATAAATTAAAAACAGGTGAAATCCCTGTGTGGCATCCACTGCCACCTGTACCTGTCAGAGATCTGTGCTTCACATCTTTTTCCTCTTATTCCTCTCCTGCCCCAACACCCCTATTCCACATAGAATCTTTCATAACTAAAGACACTTTTAAGAAGTTTTTGCCAGGTATGGTGGCGCACGCTTGTAATCCCAGTACTTGGGAGGCTGAGACAGGAGGATTGCAGGTTTGTGGCCAGTCTCAGCTACTTAGTGAGACCCTCTTTCAAAATAAAGAATAAAAAAGGGGCTGGGGGTGTAGCTCAGAGGTAGAATGCCCCTGGGTTCAATCCCCAGTACCGCAAAAAAAGAAAAAAACAGAAGTTTATAACTATAAGGAAGTAGTGTGCACATTATTAGAAGGTACTGTTCAGTAGCTACAGCAGTATTTGGGGTGGGTAAGGACTAGCAGTCTGGGGTGGAGTAAGGCTGCCTGTTTAAATCCCAGCTCCATCTTCTCTGTGTGACCCTGGGAAGATGATCCTTCCTATCACTCCTCCACACAAAGCTGGCAACGGACTGACCACAAAAGGTTCTGTGATTATTAAACAAGATAACATGCTAAACTGGGCATGGTGGCGCATGCCTGTAATCCCAGTACTTGGGAGGATGAAACAGGAGGATCACAGGTTCGAGGTCAGCCTCAGCAACTTAGCGAGGCCCTCAGCAACTCAGTGAGACCCTTTTTCAAAACAAAAACAAAATAGGACTGGGGGTGTAGCTCAGAGGTAAACTGCCCCTGGGTTCAAACCCCAATACCACATACACACAAAAAGATAATATGCTTAATAATGAAGACTTCAGAAAAAGGCCTAGCACATAATACACACTCAAAAGTATAAGTATGCAAATACAAACTTTCTTTTGCTATGATCTAAATGTCACAAGTGCAATTACTTTAATCCACATTAAAGATTTAGTTGGGTGTGGTGGTGCATGCTTATAATCCCAGTACTTGGGAGACTGAGACAGGAGAATTGCAAGGATTAAGACGAGTTTCAGCAATTTTTTCTTTTCTTTTTTTTTTTTTTTTGAGGCTCTGGGGAACCCAGAGGCATTGAACCCAGGGGCATTCTACCTCTAAGTTACACTCCCAGCCCTATTTTTTATTCTTTATTATTATTATTATTATTATTATTATTTTGCGGTACCGGGGATTGAACCCAGGGGCGTTCTACCTCCATGCTACACCCCCGGCCCTATTTTTTTATACTTTATTTTGAATCCGGGTCTCACGAAGTTGCGGAGGGCCTCACTAGGTAGAGAGAGAGAGAGAGAGAGAGCGAGCGAGCTAAGGCTGGCCACGAACCTGGATCCTCCGGTCTCCGCCTCCCAAAGTACTGGGATTACAAGCATGCGCCACCACGCCCGGCTTATTCTTTATTTTTGAAACAGGGTCTCACTAAGTTGCGGAGGGCCTCACTAAGTAGCTGAGGCTGGCCGCAAACCTGGATCCTCCTGTCTCAGCCTCCCAAGTACTGGGATTACAAGCGTGCGCCACCACGCCCGGCACAGAACCTATTTTCTATCTTTTGAAAATGGGAAAGTTTTATTCATCAGGGCAAATAAAAGTCCCAAAAGACCCTGTTGAGACACAATGGCAATAGACCTTCTAGACATTCCAGACCAGGTAGTCCAGTACTTTCCAACAGAAATATAATGTGAGCCACATATATAACTTTAAATTTTAGCCAGGCATGGTGGCGCACACTTGTAATCCCAGTACTTGGGAGGCTGAGACCGGAGGATCCAGGTTCGCAGCCAGCCTCAGCTATTTAGTGAGGCCCTCCACAACTTAAGTGAGACCCTGTTTCAAAATAAAGAATAAAAAATAAGGCTGGGGGTGTAACTAGGAGGTAGAATGCCCCTGAGGTCAATCCCCAGTACTGCAAAAAAAAAAAAAAAAAATTCAAAGAAGGTGTGGTGGCGCATGCTTGTAACCCAGTACTTGGGAGGTTGAGGTGAGGATCACAGGTTTGCGGCCAGCCTCTACAACTTAGCAAGACCCTGTTTCAAAATAAAACATAAAATAAAATAGGGCTGGGGGTGTAGCTCAAAGGTAGAATGACCTTGGGTTCACTCCCCAGTACCACACACACAAAATTTTTTTTTTTTTGCGGTACTGGGGATGGAACCCAGGGGCATTCTACCTCGGAGCTGCACCCCCAGCCCTATTTTTTTATTCTTTATTTTGAAACAGGGTCTCACTAAGTTGCGGAGGGCCTCACTAAGTAGCTGAGGCTGGTCGTGAACCTGCCATCCTCCAGTCTCTGCCTCCCAAGTACTGGATTACAAGCGTGCACCACGATGCCCGGCTCAAAAATTTATTTTAATAGCAACGTTTGGGGGGCACTGGGGATTGGACTCCCTCTGAGCCCCATTCCCAGCCCTATTTTATTTTTATTTTGAAATAGGATCTAGCTAAGTTGCTGAGTGTCTTACTAAGTTACCGAGGCTGCCCTCAAATGTACAATCCTCTTGTCTCAGCCTCCCAAGTACTGGGATGACAGGTATATGCAACCATGTCTGACTCTAATAGTAATATTTTAAAAAATGGAAAGATGAAACTAATATTATTTTAACTCAATACATCAAAAATATTATTTCAACTTGTAACAAATATTAATGAGAATCAGTTATTCTTTTCTTCTATGAAGTGCTCAAAATCCAGTATGCACATCTCAATTTGGAATAGCCATGGTTCAAGACCCTATGTGGTCAGTGGCTATTATTTTACACAGTGTTTAACTCTAGACTTAAAGACCATACCTTCCTTTGGGAGGCGGAGACCGGAGGATCCGGGTTCGCGGCCAGCCTCAGCTCTCCTGCTCTCTCTCTCCCTGTCTCTCTCTCTCCTTAGTGAGGCCCTCCGCAACTTCGTGAGACCCGGTTTCAAACAAAGTATAAAAAATAGGGCCGGGGTGTAGCGCAGTGGTAGAACGCCTCTGCGTTCAATCCCCGGTACCGCAAAAAAATAAAAGTAATATTTTAAAAAATGAAAAGATGAAATTAATATTATTTTAACTCAATACATCCAAAATATTATTTCAACTTGTAACAAATATTAATGAGAATCAGTTATTCTTTTCTTCTATGAAGTGCTCAAAATCCAGTATACACATCTCAATTTGGAATAGCCATGGTTCAAGACCCTATGTGGTCAGTGGCTATTATTTTACACAGTGTTTAATTCTAGACTTAAAGACCATACCTTCCTTTGGGAGGCGGAGACCGGAGGATCCGGGTTCGCAGCCAGCCTCAGCTCTCTAGTTCTCTCTCTCCCTGTCTCTCTCTCTCTCTC
>PVJS01055071.1:0-12765 GCA_004027185.1 Glis glis | reverse complement strand
CCGCGCTACACCCCCGGCCCTATTTTTTTTATTTTATTTTGAAACCGGGTCTCACGAAGTTGCGGAGGGCCTCACTAGGTAGAGAGAGAGAGAGACACAGGGAGAGAGAGAGAGAGAGAGAGAGAGAGAGAGAGAGAGCTGAGGCTGGCCGCAAACCCGGATCCTCCAGTCTCCGCCTTCCAAAGTACTGGGATTACAAGCGTGCGCCACCACACCCGGCTTAGGTTTCTGGTTCTTAACTTAGATCTCCTAAAACAGCATATCCAGAGTCAGAACCAAGAATACATGTTTTATTTTTTTATTTTATTTTATTTTTTGCAGTACTGGGGATTGAACCCAGGGGCATTCTACCTCCGAGCTACACCCCCAGCCCTGTTTTTTATTCTTTATTTTGAAACAGGGTCTCACTAAGTTGCAGAGGCCTCACTAAATAGCTGAGGCTGGCTGCGAACCCAGATCCTCCTGTCTCAGCCTACCAAGTACTGGGATTACGAGTGTGTACCACCACACCCGGCTATGTTTTATATTTTTAACAAGTGTCTCAGGTGATTCTGATGGATGGGATCCAGATATGGTCAGAAAATGGTGAAGTTATAGAGATGAAAAGTAAGTACAGATCATGGAATCCCCGACCTCAGGATTGTCTTTGAATATTTCAAGGCTATCATATGGCTACCCCTGGAGTTATACAGAATAAACAAAAAGGGAAAGAAGTTACAGGCCAATAGAAAATCCCAGCAATTGCAAATATATATGTATATATATTTCAGCCATGTACCACGTAATGACATTTTGGTTAAAGATAGGTCACATATAAGGTGGTGGTCCTATAAGATTATAATGGAGCTTGTACCTTGAGAATGAGAAAAATAAGAATAAAATAAACTCAGAATTAGAAAAAATAATAAAGATCAGAGCAGAAATAAATAAAATTAAGACTAAAAACACAAAAGATCAACAAAATGAGTTGCTTTTTCAGAAACACAAAATTGACAAATCCTTAGCTAGACCAATGAGAGGGAGGGAGGGAAGAGAAGAGAAGAGAAGAGAAGAGAGAAGACTCAAATAAAAATCAGAATTGAAAAGGGAGACATTACAATTGACACCACAGAAATACAAATATTTATTAGGGAATATTGTGAACAACTGTATAACAATAAACTCAACATATAAAAATCAGTAGCATCTCTATACCAAATAATGAGTTATTTGAAAGAGAAACCAAGAAGGCAATCCCATTTCCAATAGTTATACACAAAAAATATACTGAGGAATAAATTTAACCAAAGAGGTGAAAGATCTCTACTACGGAAACAATAAAACAATTGAAAAACTTGAAGAGGATACACTTAAAATTGGAAGAAAATTCCATGTTTATGGATTGGGCAAATTAATATATTGTCAGAATGTCCATAGTGCTTAAAGAAATCTGTAGATTCTATGTAATCCCTATCAAAATATGAATGGCATTCTTTATAGAACTAAAAAAATGTCCTAAATTTATATGGACTCACAAAAAATCTGAATAACTAAAGCAGTGGGCAGAAAGAACAAAGCTGGAAGTATTACACTATCTGACTCCAAAATATACTACACAAAGCTATGATAACCAAAATAGTATGGTACTGGCATAAATATACACACATAGACCAAAGCAACAGAATAGACAGCTTAGAAGCACACCCATGCATCGATAGACAACTGATCTTTGATAAAGAACACACATTGATGAAAGTACAGTCTCTTCAATAAATGGTGCTGGGAAATTGAAAATCCAGATGCAGAGGAATGAAATGAGACCTCTCTTACCATATAAAAAGAACTCAAAATGGATTAAGGAGTTAAATATTAGACCTGAAACATGAAGTACTATAAGAAAATAGGAAAAATTCTTCATGATATTGGAATAGGCAGGGATGTTTTGGGATAAGCCCTTGAAAGCATAGGAAATAAAAGCAAAAATAGATGAATGGTATGCTTTTTAAAAGCTTCTGCATAGCATAGAACACAATCAACACAGTGAAGAGACAACGTAAAGAATGGGAGAAAATATGTGCAAACTATATATCTGACAAGGGGTTACTACTGAGAATATATAAGGAACTGAAACAACTCAGTAGCAAAGTAACAATAATAATGTTCTGATTAAAAATGGGCAGTAGACCCATGTAGATATTTCTCAAAAGATAACATACAAATGGGTACCAAGTACATTAAAAAAAAGCTCAAAATCACTAATCATCAGAGAAATGCAAATCAAAATCACCTCACTCCCGTTAGAATGACCAGTATCAAAAAAGACAAAAGATACAAAGTATTGGTGAGGATGTGGAGAAAATGGAATTCTTACTGTTGGTGGGAATATAAAAGCCACTATGGAAAACAGTATGGAGGTTCCTCAAAAAATTAAAAATAAAAGTACCATATAGCCCAGCAATCCTGCGACTGGGTATATATCCAAAGGAAATGAAATCAGTGTGTAGAGAACCATCTATACTCCCCTGCTCATTGCTCCACTATTCACAATAACCAAGACATGGAATCAACCTAAGTGCCCACTGACTGATATATGGATAAAGAAAATGTGGCATATATAGCATCTATACACAATGGAATACTATTCATCCACAGAAAGGATAAAGGCTGTCATTTGCAACAACATGAATGGAACTGGAGGACACTGTGTTAAGTGAAATAAGTCAGGCACAGAGAGACAAACACTGCATGATCTCACACATATGTGGCATCTAAAAAAGTTGCTCTCATAAAAGTTGAGAGTAGAATAATGGTTACCAGAGGCTTGGGAAAATGTGGTATATACACATAAGGGAATGCTATTCAGCCATTAAGAAGATGAAATTCTGTCATTTGCAACAAATAATGTGGAGGTAGGGGGAGGAAGGATGAGGTAGGGTGCCAAGTTACAATTAGGAGAAATAAGTGCTGGTGTTCTATTGCACAGTAGGGTGACTATGAGTAAAGATAATGTAGATTTTAAAAATATAGAAGAAATAATTTTGAATGTTTTTACCACAAAGAAATAACAAATGAGGAGACAGATACACTTAACAATGGCTGCAGCAAGGGAATATAAAAGCACCTCTTTGCTACACAGAATTGTGCTCTTCATAATTTGCAGATATTTTAGCGAAGTCCCTCTTTTTGTTGTTTCCTTCCTTCCTTCCTTCCTTCCTTCCTTCCTTCCTTCCTCCCTTCCTCTTTCCTTCCTTCTTTTCCTCCGCCCTCCTCTACAGAAATTAAATAAATAGCCAAAATTAATTCTAATGAGATTAAGGAGAAAAATGGGAAATTTATTGAATAGATGCAGGGCTACTTCAACAGCAGATATTCAAGCTTTTTTTTTTTTGTGGTGCTGGGGATTGAACCCAGGGTCATATGCCTCTGAGCTACACCCCCAACCCTATTTATGTTTTTGCTTTTTGTGGTACTGGGGATTGAACCCATGGGCATTCTACCTCTGAGCTACACCCGCAGCCCTATTTTATTTTTTTATTTTGCAACCGGGTTTTACCAAGTTGCGGACGGCCTAAGTTGCCCGGGCTGGCTGCAAACTTGTGATCCTCCTGTCTCGGCCTTCCAAGTACTGGGATTACAAGTGTGTGTGCCACCACTCCTGGCTGTTTTTATGTATTATTTTGAAATAGGGTCTCACTAAGTGTCATTCAAGCTTTATAAAGGATTACAAACAGCAACTGCATCAGCATCAGGAACTAAGGAGGTGACTCAATTGGTTTCTGGAGCCACCCAGCTGCCTCTCAGAAGTTTGCTTTGTGTTTTTTTCTCTGAGACCAGCTTTTATTGCTTCTCTATGTACAGGCCAGGGAAAGTGTGACCCAGCTGAGTCAGTGAATATTAATTAGAGCTTCTGGATGCTACTTCAACTTTCCCAGGAAAGAGAATCTAGTTGATCTATGTGCAGTCAGTCTTCCTGTGGTCCTATCAGCTGTGGCCATTGTCCTATCAGCATGTGGTTCATTGGTTTATTAGCAGACATGGGAGTAAAATTTCTAAGATATAGGGTGAACAATGGTTTAGGTGAAGAACATTCTAGAAGAAGACAGGAAATGGGAAGGTATCAGAACGGGTGCTTACTTAACCAATATTGGACAGAATTTTGATATCCCTACTCTCGTCCTTTTGGATGACTTTTTCCTAGAAGGCTCCCCAGACCCTTGAGTGAGTGATTTCTGTAGAACTGTCCAACAGAACTTTCCAAGACACACTCTGCCATGCCTGCACCCAGCACCAACACAGCCTTTATTCTCAATCTAAGATCTCTCTTATGAATAATTGTAAGGGGAGGAGCTCTCTGCCCTAGGTAGTGTTACAGTTAAGGATCACCTGTAAGAAATTGCAGACAAGTAGCATCTTTGGCCTGATAGGTTAGACAAGATAATTTTTAAATTCCTCAATAATCTATGTTCATAGGTAACAGGAGTTGATTTACCGGCCAAATAACAGTTGAATTTCCATGTTCTCCTCCAAGTTGTCTATATGCTTCTGTATCTACAAAATAAGCCTGCTCTTAGAAAATATTCCTAACATGACTGCAGATTCATTTATTTTGCCAGGAGGAGGAACACATGGGTTAGGAGTAGTAAATCAGGACTTACCAGTCATAAAGGTTTTCTAGTGCTCCTTTAACCAAATGTTGTGGGGATTTTAAGAGCGATTTTCCAGGTCATCAAACTAATTGCTCTCAGTATTTCTTAAAGAACAATTGTGGGAAGAAAAACTGGCTAGCATAGTGCCTGCAAGGGACTGGCTACCTCAATACAAAGCAGATTCCCGGGAATGTATTTGGGGCAGTTGATGCTGTGTTTGCAAATTGGGTACCACCGAGGTTTGAGATCCATTTGGCGACTTCGTTTTTGTTTTTTGGCATCTCCATTTTAATTGTGCTCCATGCTGAAGACAGAAGTCTTGGGTCTTGATTTTGAAGTTTGTCTTTTAAATATATGAACTCAAAGTGTCAAAGCCTTTTCCCTTTTTGTTTCTTTTCTGCAGTTTAGAGTCTGAGCACTTATTGATTATACACTGAAATCAAGTGGTGCCAGTAGCTCATGAACTGCTGGTCTGCAGGGTCATGAGCTGCTGGCTCCCACTGGAGAATTCTAGTTCTCACATCACTGCACTTGAATCCCATGGGGGACCAAGGATGGAATAAGTCTCACCTTTCTTGCTACGCAGATCATTATAGCAACATATATGACGTCCTCCCAACATTTTCTCTTTTTCCTCCCTCAGAGGAAACAATAATTATCTGATAACTAAATGAACAGAAAAGGAGGCACCATGATAAACTCGAAAGATCATGGGGCTTTAAGACAGACAAATGTCCATTTGAATGTTGGCTCAAACCCTTGTTCTCCTCGCCTTGTTAAAACGGGAATAACATGGACCTCATGAGTATATTGGAGAAATTAAATAATAAATGTGTGGGTGTCAGCTTTGTATTACTGTAACAAGTACCTAAGATGATTAACTTATACAGAGAAAAGATTTATTTTGGATCACAATTTTGGAGGTTTCAGTCCATGACCAATTGGTCCCATTGCTTTCAGTCATGTGATAAGGTGACATATCCTGGCTGAGTGTGCGGCGAAACTGCTCACCTCATTGCTGGGATGTGAAAGAGAGAGAGAGGAAGAGGAAGAGGCTGGGGTCTGAGGACTCCCTTTAAGGGCATCCTCCCAGTGACCTGAAACCTCCCACTAGGCCCCACCTACTAAATTTTCCACCAGCTCCTGATAGTGCCAAGCCTTTGACACATAGGCCTTTGGGGGACATTTAAAATTCAAACGATAGCAATATGTAAGCATAATATATGCTTAATAAATGTGACTTGCCTTTCCTCTTTCATTGCCTCTAAGGTTGTAGAAATGGTTAAGTGGGAGTATTAAGTAGGTCTTGATATAAGATGGCAGACGGGGGGTTCCTGAGCACCTAAATGCAGCAATCACCAACAGTTTGAGGAAAGGGTTTGAGAACAAGGGGCTGGAGGATTTTAGGTTTTTCTTTGCCCACTTTGAAATTTTAATCAGGTATTTTTCTTAGCAGGTATATAGCCTATGATTATTATTTAAATATTATATTAAAAAACAAAACATATGCCTAGCTTAAAAACATGAAACAGCATAGATAGCTTATAATAGAAAACAACAAAAACACTTGTCTACTATCCCACCCCTGCCTAGTTAAAATCTTCTTTCCAAGAGAAAACCTTAATGGTTTTAATCTCATTATTTTCCACTTAGGGCTTTATTCCTATTGTGAGAACTTAATTTATATCACATATATAGTAGAGAGAGGATGAGAGAGAGAGAGAGAGAGAGAGAGAGAGAGAGAGAGAGAGAGAGAATATGAGAATATGAGTATACCCAGGGTAACCAATTCGGTTGGGAGACATGTGTTTCTCTTCCAGTCTAAAATTTTTTAACTTACTATGTCTGTGAATGTCTTCCTCTTTGTTTTCTTAGTTCTCTTTCTTTCTATAAATTATTTTAATCTCCTCTTTAATTCTCTCTTCTCTTTTTACAATTTGTTTTGAGAGAGTACCATGCCTTTATCTCCAATCTTTCGTTTAAAACTTGTTTTTGTAATTATATTTCTTTTAAGTTTCTGCGAACTATGTCTTGTTCTCTGGATGTTCCAATTTTTAATAGCCTAAGTTCTTGGTTTATGGATGCAATATTTTCTTGAGTCCCTCTCAGGAAAATAGAGTGTAGTCTTAAAGTAATTTTTGGTTCTTATATTACCTCTGTTTCTTTTCCGTCAGTTTTTATATTTGTTTAACTTGGTCTTCTCATTCACGCTAGAAGTTTTGAGGAAATATCTGGGAGTTATTGGTTGTCAGCTTATATTATAAATGGAGGAATTCAGATAGCAAGCTCTGGAGATGTAGGAGTGAGGTTTGCAGACTGACAACATTTGCCATGGTGCAAGGACCGGGAGCCAGTCACAAATCTCAGAGGGGAGTCCCCAGAAGCCAAATTAAGCCTTTATTTCAAATTACAGCAACTATACTACCTTTCCTAATTCTTTACTAGATGGTTTAGAGTCTGTTCAATTTCTTCAGAAAGGAAATTTCTTAGGGTTTTGTGTTGTTTTCTTGAGGGGTAAATTCTTAGCTGACAGCTGGTCGTGTCTGGAGAAGACCAGGGCATATTTTTTACTCAGTCCTTATTATCAGTCTGTTGTTTTCAGTCCTGCTCTCCCCTTCTCCGTCCCTTCCATAGCTGCTCCTGCCAGTTCTACAGCTCATGGGGAAGAAAAATGAGACATTTTTTAAGAAGAAAAATGTCCTGCTAGGTTGAGTCCCTTTGCAAAACACTTGGGTGGAAGTTTCTCTACTTTCCTTAGTCAGGGGGCATTTTTTCCATTTATTTTTCATATTTGAAAAATTTGTTGAAATATGTTGTCTGATGACAGTCCCTTATTCCTTCTACTGTATGTGCTTATCTGAATAGGAAACCCATCATTGCAATTTGCACAGGGTGCTGGGAGAAAGGGGAGGCGAATGTAAGAAACGAATCTCTCTCTCTCTCTCTCTCTCATCTATGTTGCTCTGGCTCAACATCTGCTACCTAAATGCGCCATGTGTGTCCTCTGACACCTCTGTCCACCATGGGGCACCCCTTGGGGAACAGTAATTTTTGTCTGATTATACATTTCTTTCAAGCATGGGAAGGAGGGAAATTCTAACCATTTATAGCATCGTCCAAATTCTGGGTTCTAAGGGGTGGAGATGGGGAAGGCTGTTAATGGGTCTTAACCTATCAACAATGAAAGAATGAATTTTCCTGGAGCAATAAAGTAGTAAGTTCATAAAAAGAAAAACCCAGGTATTTGGACATTAAAAAACAAAGGCAAAGAAGAGGGCCACCTGCTAGAGAAATTGCTTTTCATACAGGAATAGGTATTTTCTCTATCTATAAAAAGAAGTAAGGGACACAGCTAATAATAAAGGGGGTGACTGAGGAAAGCCTTTGTTTACATTTCTTTTTTTTTTTTTTGCGGTACCGGGGATTGAACCCAGGGGCGTTCTACCTCCGCGCTACACCCCCGGCCCTATTTTTTACACTTTATTTTGAAACCGGGTCTCACGAAGTTGCGGAGGGCCTCACTAAGTAGAGAGAGAGAGACAGAGAGAGAGAGAGAGAGAGCGAGAGAGAGAGAGAGAGAGAGCTGAGGCTGGCTGCGAACCCGGATCCTCTGGTCTCTGCCTCCCAAAGTACTGGGATTACAAGCGTGCGCCACCACACCCGGCGTCTTTGTTTACATTTCTTGAATAGCCTTGTGTTCTGTTAACTCCAACCTCTGGAATGACTCTTGAATTTTACTCAGAGTCAAGGAGATATATATCCACTTGGGCTGTCTTCCCCATCACAGCTGTAAATACACAGAGTGAAGGCCTGTAAATCTGCCATTTCATAGCAAAAACAACACCATGACAATTTAACTAATGATTTCCTCACACTGCTTCTGTTATACAAGAAAGGTTTCTCTTTTTGACAGAGAAAGACATCCTTCATGGATTGGTTTTCAGAAGAGTAGAGATATGTATCTTGGTGATAAGAGAACATCAAACTGATGTATGGAAGATGGCAAAGAAATAAGGCTTATCCTTCTTCATGCCTTTTATCATTACTTTCTTGCTCTCTGACTTTTTCGTATTCTTTCCAAATATAGTTTGTACATGGGTGCTTCACCACGAGTTTTGGTGCCAGTGCTCGAGGCACCCACCATGTTGCTCTAATCAAGTTCTCTATCTCTTACCCTTTTGTTCTAGTCAAATTTATTTAGTCACTTCCCTGGACAAGCCCTAAACCTCTCTATTGTCTGCGTTTGCTGGTTTCCTTGCTGAAAAGTTGTCCTACTGATACGTCTAAAGGTTTTACTCATCCTCCATGGTCATATTCAGATCTCACCTCCTCCTATCCAGTAGCTGGTGACCTCTTCCCCCAGAAGCATTTTCTCCCTGCTTCAAATTTCTATCACTTGTATTGTCTGCTTTGCCTTATGGCTCTTGTGCACATGCTGTATACCTAGTGTCTCTCCTGTTGTAGCAGAAATATTCAAACTCTCAGCTTTCGTGGGCCAATGTCCAACAGGTGTTTTGCAAAACAAGCACAATCTTAGAAGAAGTAAAAACAGGTTCATTACAATTTAAAAGACTAGTATTTTAAAAATCAAAATAATAGTTATTTGATACCTGAAAGAGGAAAAATGTTAAAATATTTCACTGAAATATCCATATCCAGCTAAACAACAAATAGCCCGATCTATAGGTCAGATTTCTCATCCAGTCCTCTTCTCCCTTACTGTTAGAGTAGGAAACTCTAGTTCACAGTTGATGGTTTTCATAGTTACGGATGTTAGACTTGAACACAGGCCAGAAATTAGGAATAGATTTCTCACTGAAGACTAATTACAGCACTGCTTTATACTTTCAGTTGATGAGCACACTGACTACAAATCTGGAAAGTCGAGTGATTTGGACTGGGAGAAAGGGGTGACGTGCTCTTAATCCACTGCTTGGTTGCATCTGGCTCAGCTAAATATTTTTTCAAATTCTATGGCAGCATGTGGATGTAGGTTTAAAATTTATTCAATAATAGGCTACACATATATTTTCCTCAGATGATTAAGGGACATAGTGTAGTGTTGGTAAAGGGTAAAAATCATAGTGATTGAGCTATTTTCACCATAATTATGATGTTTTCAGTAATCTTATGCTAGATTGAAATTCAGCATATAATATTAATTGTTAAAATGTCTAATATTCTTTTCATTATAAATAGCAGGGAGCATAAGCCTTTTGTATAGATTAGGTCATGGAATTCTTAGGACAATTCTTTGAGGTGGATAGTATTTAATAACACTTTTTACTGGTAATGAAAGTGAGTCAGGAGAGAGTAGGTGGCTTCTCTGAATTCATAACGTAGCTTGCAAATGTTCAGCTAGGCTTTGAACCCAGACAGTCAGACTCCAGATCCTTAAGACCTAACTGCCATGCTGTCATTCTGGAATATATCATTTAAGTGAGCCACTCATAGAAATGACTGTGGCCAGGAATACCAACTTTGTAAAAATGTTCTAATCTTCTTCATACTTTGACAAAATTCATGCAATTCGTGTAAAAATTTACCACTTCTATTGATGGCAAGTGTTCTTGTGTATAGGAAAGTAGCATTTTACACGGCTCCCCATTTTCTTTGCCAAAAAAAAAGCTAAAAAGACTACAATTCAATTGTATTTAAAATGTCACTATTTCCCTCAAAAAAGGAATACAAGTAATATGGTTGGAAACTACCTGTATTCTATGAATAAAGCACTTTGAAAGTAAGCATTTTGGGGCAAATGATTTTAGTTTAGTGATGCCTTCTTCCTGCACACATAACTGGTAAGATGTTCAGTACTTATGGTCCATAAGGTGACTATTCAAACAAAATGTTCTGTCACATAAACTTTCAATTAATAAAGACAGTCATTTAATTTAATACTTATTTCCTAAGATGTATATATCTTATAAGATGTATTTTATATATGGATAGCTTGTACGCCAAATGTGTTTTGGTCAAACTTGAAGGCAAAATGTCAGTTAACAGTACATATGATATTGATAGATTCTTAATATAATGTGGCACTGTAAAATGTGATCCAAATGTTATAGATGAATTTTGCCAATAGCTTGCTTTATGTGGTGGTTTTAAAATATGTCTACGAATTTTTTGATATCCCTTCCTCCCTCCCTCCCTTGGAAAGATCAGTCTTAATTTCATTCCTCTTGAGTATGAACTGGGTTTACTTGTAACAGATAGTTTACTTGTAACAAATAGGCTGGGGCAGAAAAGGTGTGGGGCTTGAGACAGGTCAGAAAAAGCAAATGGCTTCTTCCCCACACACTCCCAACCATCAGTGGAATCTAACTACCATTCTGTGAGAACACTGAAGCAGCCCCATGGAGAGGTCTATGTTACAAGGAACTGAGTTCTTCCAGCAGGCAGAGAAGTGAGGTTTTCTGATAATACGCAGTGGGCGAGCCATCCGGGAAGCAGATCTTCCAGCTTTGGTCAAGCCCTCATGTGACTACAGCCCTGGCAGACATCTTGACTATGACTACTTTAGAGATCCGGGGCAAAAACTCCAGATAAACTGTTCCTAAATTCCTGACCCATAGAAATTATGAAATAATAAATATAAGTTATTTTAAGCTACTAGATTTTGAGGTAATTTATTCCATTGCAATAGATAAGTAATATATGTTGTTTTCCTGTTGTATGCACTATTCATCATTAACTTTGTGACTGGTTTTATATTTTCTCTGCAGTAATTTGAATTATACCTCTTTTTACTTGTCCCAACTTTGAATAGATTTTATTTCATCTCTTCCTTTAGCAGCAAAATTCATTATCTCTAACTGGAAAGATGTAAATTTGCATTTGTACTAGAAAAACTCAATTTGTTTATTATATTGGTCACCGTGCTGTAGTTAAAAATGACAAGAAAGTCTGAAAGGTTCATGGCACTAATACAAAAAAATTATAATAAAAAAATAAAGATGAAGAAGAAAATGGATCTCCAGTCCATTGAAAATCAATCTTTAGATAAAATTCACTGTATTTACTATTTGTACTTTATTTTTAATACTCTTAAAAATTACAGCACAGATTTACTTATTGTAGTTCATTTAAATTCATCCTGATATTTTCACAGACACATTAACTATACTCTAAAATATTTTGTCTTGATGGCAGGAATTATATTAAAATTTCCAGCAATGCTATTAATATTATAAAAACCACTTTTAAACCATTGATCCATTTTGTAAAATGGGGTGACATACACCATAATAGTAACATAAATTTGCAATTGAACACATATAAATAATAATAATAACACTTATCTGCATGTCAATGATTATTTTAAGATGTCAATAAAATAAAAAATCTGTAGTCATAGTGATAAAAAAGAGATATGATTAAGAGATATGATTTACCCATATCACAAATAGGGTGTATTTTAAAAACCCATTGGTATTAAGCCAGGCACAGAGATGCATGCCTGTAATCCCACTACGTGGGAGGCTGAGACAGGAGGATCTCAGGTTTGAGGCCAGCCTTAACAATTTAGCAAGAACTTCAGCAACTTAGCAAGATCCTCTTTCAAGATAAAAAATAAAAAGGATTTGGGTATAGCTCAGAAGTAAAACAATCCTGGGTTCCATCCCCAGTATATAAAAAAAACACCAAACATATTGGTATTAAATTTTTCTGTAGGAAAAACTATGGGAAACTTTAGATAATAAGTTCAATAAAAATAGATGAAATAGAAAAGTTCTTCAAAAGACTCAAACTACCAAACTTAAGAAGACCTAGGTAACATGATTGGCTTTTTACCTAGTAAAAAATTTAATCTGTAGGTAAAAGCCTTCTCACAAAAACTCCATGTGCAGATGATTTCAGTGGTAAATTATAACAAAATTTTAATAAATAACTAGTACCAATTCTATTCAAATTCCTCAAAAATATAAAACTTCCCAATTCATTTTATAATGCCAGAATTACCTTGATTCAAATTAGAAAAGCGGCCAGGCGTGATGGCGCACGCTTGTAATCCCAGTACTTTGAAAGGCGGAGACCGGAGGATCCGGGTTCGCGGCCAGCCTCAGCTTGCTCTCTCTCTCTCTCTCTCTCTCTCTACTTAGTGAGGCCCTCCGCAACTTCGTGAGACCCGGTTTCA
>PVJS01055070.1:0-12765 GCA_004027185.1 Glis glis | reverse complement strand
GGGGCCGGCAGCCCCCTCTTGCAGCACCCAGCCCGGCTCTCCCCGGGGCCGGCAGCCCCCTCTTGCAGCACCCAGCCCGGCTCTCCCCGGGGCCGGCAGCCCCCTCTTGCAGCACCCAGCCCGGCTCTCCCCGGGGCCGGCAGCCCCCTCTTGCAGCACCCAGCCCCGCTCTCCCCGGGGCCGGCAGCCCCCTCTTGCAGCACCCAGCCCGGCTCTCCCCGGGGCCGGCAGCCCCCTCTTGCAGCACCCAGCCCGGCTCTCCCCGGGGCGTGGGCTCCCGAGGTCAGGCCTGGGTCTGGCTCGAGCCTGGCACACAGGTCCTCAGGATTGGGGGAAGGAACAGTTTGGGAACTTGGGACGCCCTGGGATCCTGGCAGGGCCTGGCGTGCGCCCATGGACTCCCTCTCCCGCCCCAGCGGCCCTGGGACTTGGCTTTCTGGGACTCAAGGGTTAGGGAAGAGGAGAGGCAAGACTCCTCACTTTACAGTAAGCGAAGGTGGCGGCAGAAACTGTTTCTAGGTTAGAAATTCAAGCAGGCTGCTGGCCAGGAAAAGAAACGGTTGCACCCTAAGGTTAGGATTTAAGCCTATGTTGACAAGAGTTTCTAAGCCGTTTCTTCCTCCTATTCCCTATTCTTTTCTTTTTTTCCCACCTGCCATTAATGGCTAACCCTTAAGGGCAATTCATTCTCTTCACTTTCTTTGAAGCTATCTATGTTCTTGCTTGCCTGCGTATGGAAGGAACCTTTAGGTCCGGTAAAGCTAATAACCGTCATTAGCTACCACTTGAGAAAGCCTAAGAGGTGAGGTACTAAATATTTCCTAGTCATTTCTATAATCTATTCAGCTGATGTCAAATGAAAGTTATCCCCATTTTACAGATGAGGAAATTTGACTGAAACTCCCACAGAACTACTTTTTAAAAATTGTTTTACCCACACATTTGGCTATGGTTTTCTGGTTTTTGCCCGCTTGACAGTTTTTCCCTTCTTTAGGGCTGAGCATTACAATTCTATTGGGTTTGAAGGCAAATGGCCAGCTTAAAAAAAGATAAAAGACAAATGAAAAAGTTTCAAGATATTTAAGTTCTAAATTACATTAATAGCAAAAGCAGTTTACTTCATTGGGCACACAAAAAGGGTTTTTTTTTTCTGGGGAAGTGAGGTTTTTTTTTTTTTGAAAGGCGTCAGATAAATAGAATCATTTTTCAGGAGCCCTGTTAGAAACCTTCCAGTGCTGCCAGAGGCTGCCGCCCCAACCATGCTTCCATCAGGCATGGGCCCTGAGCCGGGTTCAGATCCCTGCTCTCACTGATGGAACTGGGATTTTAGGCAATTCATTCAAGTTAGCAAGCCTGCTTTCTCACCTGTATTATGGAGTTAGTTACTTCCCTACTAAACTGTGATGATTAAATGAGACATGTTACCTTCCTTTTCCTTTCCTAATCTGAAGGGCTGTAAGTGCTTAGGACAGGTACTTTAATTAAATTTTAGAGTTCACACAGACAACTGATGAGGAAAAAAATCCATTTGGTTGTGTCACATAGTACAGTGACATCTGAAAAGTCTATACACCATCTTCATTATTACTCCATGCATCTTCAAAGACACCTACAAATAAAAATTTAAAACTGTCCTATCCTAAGTAGATAGAAATCCAAGCAGCAAGAGGGATAATTGCCACAAAAGCAAACAATCTTTCTTACCCCAATCTACTTGCATCTCAATACAAATGGGTTTTCCCCAAATACCTATGGCATTTTCTTTGGGAAAGAAAAGTCCAAGAATTTCTAATTTTTTTTAAACAATAAGGGATGGAGGTGGGGAGGAGGATTAGTACTCTAAAAACAGGTTTCAAGTATCTAAAATTCACATGTGCTATTCATTTTATGATCAAACATCAGTAAAGGACAAATCAGACTTTTGTTTATTAAAAAAATACTTTACAGGAAAAAAAAACTCTATGCATTCCATTGTCCTATTTTACAAAGAAATAGCTTAACAATTTAACACACTTAGACAGCTACAAAAAAGCACTGTGTTAAAAGGATTATTATTCACACAAATTTAGATTTAAGACTATTCATTAAAAACCTTTTTAAAACACTTGTTAATGTCAAGAAACAAACTAAGGCCACACAACGCAAATAGTCCGCCAGGCAAATTATACATTTCATCTATATGCAAAGACCTCTTAGATAAATTAAAGCCACAGGAAAAAAAGTCTTAGCTGCCAATCAAAATGGAGTTTAGTCACAGAAAACACTATTACATGAAAATTTACAACATGTGATAGAAGTAGTACATAAGTATTTCTTTAGAGAGAATTGAAAAGTGCTATATTTTAAGAGACAGTGGTCTCAACTACATGCACAAGTGGATCCTAAAAAATTCATGAAGAAAATGGAAGGGCATAATATTTATGGAGATACTTGCTTTTAAAGCAACAAACTTTCAGGATGAGGATAAGTCCTTTATGCACTTAAGAAAAACGTGTGTAATGTGCATTTCCTCTACTTGCATGACCAATAAATACAGCTACAACCTGTTTTAAAAACATAGAACTTAGCACAAACATGAACCTCTGGCATGTGCTACTGAAAGATTCTTTTAAAAAACCTGTAGTAATGATGAAACAGATATGTTAGAAAGACACAAACTCAATTATTCTAAGTGTATAAATACAAATAAAATTTTAATGGCCAATACAGGTGAAAATATAATGGGCTCTTATTAATGATCAAGAATATATTCACTAAGAATATATTTTCATGGATTTTGAAGTCTTGTTCCTATATTAGCTTTCATTCTAGACAATAATACTTATATAGGGAAAGGCAATAAGCAAATGTTTCTCCAGTCATTAGTATGACTTTTAGGCCTATTAAGACTGATGATGCAAAACATCTTTTCTAAGGTTTAGTAAAGAATTTTATTTAGTAAGCTCCTTTTCCCTCCTGCAAGAGCTTATAATATTAGTCAACTGAGAGTCCAACTGTCTCTGAGGGAACAGGGCACTTTCCGAAAAATCTTTTTAAAATAATGTACCAGTTAAACAAAATTTAACAACTGAATTAGCAAATTAAAAGTACAATTAAGCCTAGGAATTTTATTTTTAAAGAGTTAAAATCTTGGAGGAGGGAACCAATATGCAGGTTTTTATTATTGCTTTGTGAATTTGGGATACCTCTTTAAATCATAATCCTACTCCTAGCATGTCTTGGTAATTACAGAATGACTTCTGAGGCAGGGGGGAAGACTTTCATCCTTTTTAATGGTTACCATAAAATCATTCTCTTTACTGTTAGGAATATTCATTTATTAGGTCCTTTCCATAAGCACATCTTTAAAATATTCCTCTGCTCCACAAAGTACTAAAATGGGATAGCCACATTCTGCAAGTAGCCTCAAGAATTGGCACAATGGATAATATACCAAAAAGGAAGATCAGCTTAAGTTTCAATTACAATTTCACTGCCATCACTACTTTACAAATCAGAAGACGCCAGATTGCTCCATGCCTCACTCCACCAAACCAAATAATTTAATGATTTAGAAAAGTCGCAGTCATTTGTATCACTAAACTAGGATACAGTTTTGAAAGCAGCAAGAAACTCAAAACTTCTGCTTTTATATTCATCAGTCTTTAAAGCATGCTATCAAAATCTAATACTCACATAGGACATTCAGAGTTTTCAGATACATTACTAGCTAAATGTTTTTCTCCATTCTATTGCAATTCTAACATACAATGAATTTATTAGTACATGATTTTAAACATTTTTATATTCTTTAATGTGTTTATATTGGAGGTGAGGGTAGAATGTTTTATAAAAGAAAAATGGGGATTTGCTTCTGATTGTAGGTCTTTGCAGATCCGCTGGTTCCTGAGTGGTTACACACAGTGCTGTCTGTCAGGAGACAGTCTCCTTGTTTGTTAGTAATGACCAGCTTAGATGACAGATAGCATCTGCTGGGTGGCAAGTGGGAGACAGGGAAATCGGATCTTGGAAGACAAGAAAAATAAAATAAAAACTTTTTGCTTTAACAACCTTGCTCTTCATGATTATTTTAGAAAGCAAATGTTGCCTGAGAAGAATTTTACTTTGCACAGCCTGGTAAAGCTCTATGAAATTCTTCTGGACAGAAAAATAAAAATAAGAAATAACCCAAACCCACACACTTTGTGATTAACCCCCTTCCCCACAAAATAACAAAAAAACACCCTCAAAGGTCCCTTAAAAACTAGTCTTGACAAACTAGAATTTACCCTAGAATTTATACACAGGATTTAAAAACACCCCTGCAATAATCACATTACCTTTCATACCATTCTAATTACCTTATTTACAAAGATAACTAAAACCAACATCACTTCCAATTCATAAATGGTTTACATTGAAATGTTTCCCTATTTGTCTTCATCCTTTGTAACAGATAATACATACATATACATATATATAAGGAATAATACAGATTCTAACTAATCACTGTAGTATTTGCTGATGGTTACTTTTCTATCGGTTTACACAGTGACCTCTATAACTTTGCTAATATGCATTTAACTACACAACAATATTGCACAAAGTAATATTTATATAAGATTTAACCTATTTCAGAATATTTTAGAGAAAATTCATATTTGATATTTCAGAAGATGCAGCTTAAGATTTCATGGTGACAGACATAATAAAGCAGCATCTCTTTTTTGCCTATGTTAATGTAAATATTTCAAATCTCACCATCCAGGAAAAAAAAAAACAACTTCAAATTGCACTGTAACCAGGTAGATACAAGAAATCTGGTCTTAGGTGTGGGGAGTACTCTTCCATTAATAAACAAAAGGCCTACTGTATTGTTAACTAAGAGAAAGTATAATGTGTATCACATTAACATTCTAAAATAATAGAAAGTTAAGACCACACTAACTATAAGAACGGTGCCTGTTTGAAAAAAGAAAAAATTTAAATACTCAGGCACTAAGCCTTAGGCTACCTGAAACTCTAGGATGAAGTCTAGTGCCATATTTTTTACTAGAAAATAGCAATACAGAATAAGAGAAAATAAACCCAGTTATTTGCCAGTTAAAAAGGGTGTCAAAGGTAGATATTTATCATGAAGAGGTTGATGCCAAGTCACAAGAATAGTTTTTCCCAAGTTTGATTCTCAAAATATGGCAACCTCATCAGAGAGATTGATATCATTCTCTTAACTTTGATACTTGTGATCAGTTTAGGAAGCAAAAGTATCCACATGAAATGTGAGGATGCTAGGAAGCAGAATAGAGTATCATGTCAACATTATCTTTTACCCAAAATATCTTCCATAGTTATATATTCTAGAAGAAGACTAATGAACCATGGATAATGAATGACCAAGGACTATTCATCTTTAGATTTCTTTTTAATTGAAATATCCACTGGGCTTTAAATAACAGATACAAAAAGACAGTTTGGATCAGAAAGTGCTGTGCTTTCTCTTGTTAAGAAACCAGAGAGCCACTGAATTTTCCTTAGAAACTACTTGTTCTTTGTGGTTGGAACTAGATAATTTACTTGCCCGTGTACCAGATGCAGGAACTCTTTCCCACAACTCATGCCATTTTTACTGTGGAAATTGAATATGTGCCATCAAGACACAAGTACTAAACTGTAAATCTGATTTCTATCATAAAAACAGCAAATATGGCAAGAGACAAGGCAAGATAAAAGAGAAATGAATAATTTACCAAATAAAAATCTGTTATTCCAGAAAATTCTCCTTTTGATTTGAAGAAGAGATTGAATAGTTACCTCACACCTTAAAACAGAAAGTAGCAGCAGACCCACTATTACATACTGTACTAACGGGATAAGATACAACTCTTAACTTTGCATAATCTGTGTAAAAAAGATATGCTTGACATTTGTGGAATGTCATTTCTCTTTATAGAATTATAGGCAAGATTTCTCCAATAAAACTTAACTTAAGCCAGTTATAAAACTATAACTTCACATCAAAATTTAAAAAAGTTAAAAAATGTGTTTGAATATGTACATATCACACAGGAGTGCTTGAATGTTCCTGCAGATTGTGTTGCTGGTCAGAGTCCAGCCTACTCTCCACCTTCAAAACTGGAATCGGCTGGGTCTTCTGTTGGTGAAGTTCTGATGAAGGTGAGAAGGACGATGAAGCAGTTGTCAAAAGCTGCATCTCTGTGCATGTGTCCTCAGATTCAGTTTTTATCCTCACGCATTGAGAGTCAACTTCTAATTCTCGCTTTCCAGTTAAACCACAGTCTACATTAGACTTGCCTTCTGTGTTTTGAGTGGCTTCCACAACAGGGTGGTACTGTTTAAGCCTTATATGCCAGGCGAGGCTGCACACTGCTGACACTGTTTTGAACTGATGAATAACATTTCTAGGGATGAAGTAGATATCATTGTCGCATAGCTGAATTCTAGCATAACGAATGCCTTCCCGCCTCATTTGGTTTAGTTTAGCTTCATCCACCCACTGTACACACTAAAGAAAGGCAAAAAGTTGCGTAAGACTTTAAAATACGTCATCATCTATTCAAGAAAAGTATAATTAGTGCAGGAAAAGGGTAGGGATAAACTGTTTATAAACAACAATCAAATTAAAGTCAAACAATATTAAATAAGATGTAACTTTATGGGCCGGGCGTGGTGGCACACCCTTGTAATCCCAGTACTTTGGGAGGCGGAGACTGGAGGATCCGGGTTCGCAGCCAGTCTCAGCTCTCTCTCTCTCTCTCTTTCTCTCTCTCTCTACTTAGTGAGACCCTCTGCAACTTCGTGAGACCCGGTTTCAAAATAAAGTATAAAAAATAGGGCCGGGAGTGTAGCACGGAGGTAGAATGCCCCTGGATTCAATCCCCGGTACCGCAAAAAAAAAAAAAAAGATGTAACTTTATAAAATGTCCTGCTAAGAAACACTTTTCCTCATATTTTACTACCTTTCTAGTAACAAAGGACAGGCTAAGTCAGAGGGCCTATAGAATCATCTGAATAAGTACTTGAAAGTGCAGCTAAATATCAATACTCTTTGCCATACATAAAAGCAACATTTTAGCCGGGCGTGGTGGCGCACGCTTGTAATCCCAGTACTTTGGGAGGCAGAGACCGGAGGATCCGGGTTCGCAGCCAACCTCAGCGCGCATGCACGCGCGCGTGATCTCTCTCTCTTTCTACCTAGTGAGGCCCTCCGCAACTTCGTGAGACCCGGTTTCAAAAATAAAGCATAAAAAAATAGCGCCGGGGGTGTAGCGCGGAGGTAGAACGCCCCTGCCTTCAATCCCCGGTACTGCAAAAAAAAAAAAAGCAACATTTTATCTTTGCTTTTAGTGTCTAGCCAGCCTTTCCCAGTTGAGGACCTATTGTGCAATGCAGTTAACAAGTGAAACTACTCAAGACCAAAACTGAGGACCCTGGACACTCTCACTGTGATCTCAGGTCCACCCAGCATCCCAAAGAGGGAAGGGATGTCAAAACCATTCTGCTTGGGAAGCTCTGTTTTAATCATTTCTGATACCTCCTCCCCGCCCTCTCCACACACAATCTTTAATAAAAATAAAATTAAATTCACTATTCTATATATTCAATTTTAAGATAAAATGCAAAATAAAATGGGTACAGATCCTCATTTCCAATACTGCCCTCAAAGGGCAATAAACAAGCAAGAGTTACTACCTGGGAGACTGGAGGCTCATGAAGGTCTAGCTGAAGTCTCTGTACAACATCAGTGAAGTCCTCAGCATGAAAACAGATCACATCTTTGGTTATACGAGGTTGGTCACTCCTAATATTAAGAAAATTACAGTTTTAGGGACAAGCATCCACAATAAAAAATGAGGACAAATTTCAATCTTCTAGTTCCTGAAAATATTACTAGTAAAGAAATACAATCCATATCTTCTTTTTTTTATATGCTTTTATTGAGCCGGGCGTGGTGGCACACGCTTGTAATCACAGTACTTGGGAAGCTGAGACACAGGAGAATCGCAGGTTCGCGGCCAGCCTCAGCTACTTAGTGAGGCCCTCTGCAACTTAGTGAGACCCTGTTTTAAAATAAAGAATAAAAAATAGGCCTGGGGATGTAGCTTGGAGGTAGAATGCCCCTGGGTTCAATCCCCAGTACCACAAAAAAATAAATAAATATGCTTTTTTGGTACATTATAGTCTCACATCATAATGTAAATCATGTTGACAGTGACATACATGCACACAGCACTTGGTGGCCCCCCCATCTCCTCCCTTCCCAATACAGAGTACTGAGATTGACATTGGTATTTTCACGTATGTACACATAGTTGATGGTAGTATTTCCATTCATGAACCACAGTCTTCCCCCTCCCCTTCCCTTAGACCACCTCCTTGGCTCCACTGAGATTTCCCCTCCATTATCTGGAGTCCTTCTGGTATCCCAATTACTCCCTAGCTTGCGCATATTAGAGAAAACACATGACCCTTCACTTTCTGTGACTGGCTAATCTCACTTAACATAATGTTCTCCAGGTCCTTCCATTTTCTTGCAAATGACATAATTTGTTCTTCTTTATTGCTAAGTAGAATTCCACTGTGTGTATATCCCAAAATTTTATAATCCAGTCATCTGTTGATAGACACCTAGGTTGGTTCCATAATTTGGCTACTGTGAATTGTGCTGTTATGAACATGGGTATACATATATTACTGTACAATCCATATCTTCTAATGACTAAATGTACACTTGCTTCTTTAGTCAATTTTTAAAAATAAAAACAAACCAATAAAACTTCAAGAAAAAAACGTAAGAGCTGGGCATGGTGGCACACGCTTGTAATCCCAGTACTTGGGAGGCGGAGACCAGAGGATCCGGGTTGGCGGCCAGCCTCAGCTACTTAGTGAGGCCCTCCGCAACTTCGTGAGACCCGGTTTCAAAATAAAGTATAAAAAATAGGGCCGGGGGTGTAGCTCGGAGGTAGAACACCCCTGGGTTCAATCCCTGGTAACGCAAAAAAAAAAAGAAAGAAAAAAACCGTAAGAATCAAATTAGTTACTGCAAAATTAAAACAACAATGGCTAAAAAGAATAGTTTCATTCTAAATGAGATGCATTTGCAGTTCTCTCATTAGTTTGTATCTCTATGTCCTGAGCTTTGTTAAAATTGGGCTCCAACTGAATGTAAAATGGTACAACCACCATGAAAAACAGTCTGGCAGTTCCTCGAATCATTAAAAATAGAATTACCATATGATCCAACAACTCCACTTCTGGGTATATATTCAAAATAACTGAAAGCACAGACATGAAGAGAATTTATACACCCATGTTCACAGCCAAACAAACAAAAGATGGAAGCAACCCAAGAGTTCAGTAATCAATTAAGAAAGTGTGTGTGTGATGGACTGTACTCAGTCCGAAAGTGGAAGGAGATTCTGACACTTGCTACAACATGGATGAACCTTGAGGGCATTATGATAAGAGAAATAAGCCACTCACAGAAAGACACATACTCTATGATTTCACATAATTATATGAGATATCTAAAGTAGTTAAATTCACAGCAACAGAAAGAACAATAAGGTTATCAGAGCCTCTGAGTGAGAGGGGAAAAGGGAATGACTTGTTGGATACAGAATTTTAGTTTAGCAAGATTAAAGTGTTTGGGAGATCTGTTTCACAGCAATGTGATTAAAATTAACAGTAATGAACATACATTTTTAAAATGTTTAAGATGGTGAACTTTATGTTACATGTATCTTACCACAATTTAAATATTGGTGCCCAATCTTTTAAATAGAATCCACATTTTCTTAGACAACATTAACTGACCTTACAGTTGAGTTCCATTAACTTACCATTCACCAAACTGCACAGCTTTCAAAACCCCAACAGCAGCTGTACTCTGCCAGTCAAACCCCTGACCTACATGATCAGCATGAGCTCTGGTCCTATCTTCAAAAAGGACTTCGCGGGGTTCACTGGTCCGAGGTAGGTACTGGAGATTTTTAATTTCATTCATTGATCTAGAGTTGATTTGATTGTGAAGCAAAGGAAAAGCAATAAGAAAAGAAACAACAACAAAAATTAATTGCAAAAAGATGAAAAAGTATGCTGAAATACTAGATTAAATAAGATAAGGGCTAAAAAGGATACAAATAATTTTGATCATTAGCATTTAACATACTATGGCTGTAATGATTAATATGATTTTCTTTTTCCCTGTAGGCCATAAAAAAGAAACTGTATCTTTGATTAAGCGCAAATGCAGTATTTGAACCTATAAAATTTGGTTGTCTAGCAACAGAAAACATAATTCAAAGTTTAAGGCTGTAAGTCATCCTCATTTCCAATTCTTAAAACACTCTATTAGACCTTTGATTCAACATGGCAAAATAAGCATCCATGAGATCTCCTTCCATGTTAAAGTGAAACAGGCTTCAACTAAGATTGAGAGATTAGATGAGGGAATGGATGGGCACATAGATAAAATAGAATTGGTCATGAGTTGATAACTATTGATACTGAATACACAGGAGTTTATTATCTTCTGCTTTTTTTTTTTTTTTGCGGTACCAGGGATTGAACCCAGGGGTGTTCGGCGTTCTACCTCTGCGCTACACCCCTGGCCCTATTTTTTTATACTTTATTTTGAAACCGGGTCTCATGAAGTTGCGGAGGGCCTCACGCGGTAGAGAGAGAAAGAGAGAGGGAAAGAGAGGGAGAGAGAGAAAGAGCTGAGGCTGGCCGCGAACCCAGATCTGCCTCCCAAAGTACTGGGATTACAAGCGTGCGCCACCACGCCCGGCTATCTTCTGCTTTTTTTGTGCTCAAAAATGTCTAAATATAACAATCTAAAAGTGACAGTAAAGGAATGAAGAAGCAGCCAGAAAGGAAATGAATTACTGAATGAGCAATATCAACAAACTTCCACATAATGAAAAATGATCACAGTGTCTTAGACTAATAAAATGAGCAGAAAAAGCCACAAGATGGGATCAGCAGCCAAAAAGGCAGCAGACATGCCCAACAGACCTTTGAGAAGTTCAACTTAAGAAAAGGCCAGGCATAATAAATGATAAGGGACAGGAATGAAGTGAGCCTGAGAAAGGGGAATTAAAGTACAATTCTCCACGTAAACCAGTCACTCGCCACCCCTGCAGAAAGACATTTACTCACATGGAGTAAAATGTGGCTACCACCCAGCATCCATTCCTCCCCTTTATTTCCCTGATAAACCCTGATTTTTATTAGATAGCTGATCCTACCCTATCTATGATCTCATTCACAAGCTCCAGAGAGATATAGATGAATCCTAGCAAATTATGATAGGCCCATTCCCCTTACCAGTCACTAATTTAAGAAGAGACATGAATTGATGCCAGTTTATAGTATGAAAGGAAATTTGCTGAGAAGTCTTCTAGGAAGTTTCCTAGCTCATAATAAAGTTTAAGAAAAGAGTCACTTCGATCAGATATAACCAGATCCAGATGTGATGCCTAGAACTGCTATATCCATCCAACAAAAATAAAGGGAGTCAGTGTGAGTACCAGGCCTAGGCAAAGAGAGTGATAAGGCAGAGAAATGGAAAGGATGGTTCTTTGATGTCAGTGTTGAGCTACTGATCATATGGTGCCGAGAAGCCAACCTCTCCAGACTTTTTTTTTTTTGGTACTGGGAACTGAACCTAGGGATATTCTACCTCGAATCTACACCTCCAGCCCTTTTAATTTTTTTTTTGAAACAGTCTCACTAAGTTGCTGAGACTAGCCTCAAATCTGCAATCCTCCTGTCTCAGCCGCCCAAGTACTGAGATTACAGGTGTGTGCTACCACACTTGGCTCTCTCTAGACTTAATATATAAGATAACATTTTAAGAACCATTTTGAGTCAAATTTTTTGTTGCTTATAGCCAAAACTATCCTGATAAAAATTTCAGCCAAAAAAACTTGCATGCTCTTCTTTAAACACATTGAATTTGCCATATGAATAGAAATAACATAATTCTCTGACATTTGGACATACCATTTAAAGTCTACTTCTATGTCTGTTTAAAGTGAACCCTACCCATTGGCAAGCCTCACTGAAATATAAACAGAACTTCCAACAAGCCCAACGCTTTACTCCAAAATATGAATGGATCACCTGAGAATTACCAGATATCTGAAGATAGCAGATTGATAGAGAAAGACAAACTATCAATACTGAAATTTTAAAATTCAAAAGAAAGTTTAGAAGACAAAAATCAAGTAGATGTTCCCAAATCAAAAGAAAAGAGATAGCAGGAAAGATAATCAAATCAGGAAATCTATTATCCAACTAACAGTGGCTTCGGGAAAAAGAAAAAGAGCTGGGCATGGTGGCGCATTCTTGTAATCCCAGCACTTGGGAGGCTGAGACAGGAGGATCGCAGGTTCAAAGCCAGCCTCAGCAACTTAGCGATGCTCTCAGCAACCTACTAAGACCTGCTTCCAAATAAGAAATAAAATGGGGCTGAGCCGGGCGTGGTGGCGCACGCTTGTAATCCCAGTACTTGGGAGGCTGAGGCCGGAGGATCCGGGTTCACAGCTAGCCTCAGCTACTTAGTGAGGCCCTCCGCAACTTCATGAGACCCGGTTTCAAAATAAAGTATAAAAATTAGGGCCGGGGGTATAGCTCGGAGGTAGAATGCCCCTGGGTTCAATCCCTAGTACTGCAAAAAAAAAAAGAAATAAAATGGGGCTGGTGATGTAGCTTGGAGGTAGAATGCCTCTGGGTTCAATCCCCAGTACAAAAAAAGACAGA
>PVJS01055069.1:0-12766 GCA_004027185.1 Glis glis | reverse complement strand
CATGAGCCACCATGCCTGGCTATCATTATTATTATTATTATTTGTTGCTAGGGATGGAACCCAGGGGCGTTCTACCTCTAAGCTATACCCCCAGCCTGATTTTATTTTTTTTATTATTATTTTTTTTTGTGGTACTGGGGATTGAACGTAGGGGCGTTCTACCTCTGCGCTACGCCCCCGGCCCTATTTTTTATACTTTATTTTGAAACCGGGTCTCACGAAGTTGCGGAGGACCTCACTAAGGAGAGAGAGAGAGAGAGACAGCGAGAGAGAGAGACAGCGAGAGACTGAGGCTGGCCGAGAACCCGGATCCTCCGGTCTCCGCCTCCCAAAGTACTGGGATTACAAGCGTTCACCACTATGCCCAGCTTAAAATATTATTTATAAGCAAATGTTTCTTCATTCTTACACCTATGCTATATATGCTTATACCTGTACTGAATATAGCCCAAAGCGATGTCTTCTATGACTTAAGGAACAAAATGGCTGAACTACACTGCCAAATATTTTATGTTAAAAAATGAATAAAATTCCACTCAACATTGCCCTTATTGTAAATCTTTCTTTAATGTACTTTTAGCTTTCCTCAAGTTAGTATACTTAATTTGCTGGGGGGAAAATCTATTTCTAAAATATCTATAATAAAAAATTAGCAAATTATATTTTTATAGCTTTTAGAAAGAAAAAATAATTTTAAAAATGAATTATGATGACACAAAGCCAAATGTCCAGTTGATAAAACAAAATGGCAGTCAGACTGCAGAGCAATTACTGTCACATCTGTTTGAGACACAAACCAAGATTTCCAGTTTTACAAACTCTTTCTGAAAATGTATATTGTGGTGTATATGCTATTAATCTGGTCTTATGAGGGCTTTTTCAGTTGTTTGTGTTAAAAAGAGCTGGAGGAGATGAGATGGGGAAGAAGGAACTGAATTTAGGTGGTGATGAATTTCATTAAGAAGCAAGTGTTCATCAGTGTGTGTCTCACATTGTTCAATGTTTTTTATAGAATGTTTTCCCCCCTTCAAAAAAAAGCCTAGTGGGTGTTTAGTGGGTTCTTTTGTTGTTCAATCTGTCAATTAGAACTTTGCAAGAAATCTTAAAAGAGGAACAAAGTATGGTAGAAAGGTCTTACTTTAAAATTTAGAAAATGTGAATGCCAAAATTCGAAGTCAGAATTATAAACATGAGTGGAAAAATACCAAAAACTTTTATATAAGTTTGAAAAGAAAAAGCACAATACCCTCTGAAAAACTTATGGCTGGAATTAGAGATATATCCAGGACCTATTCGAGAAGAAGGCAAGATCAAAGCAACAGAACACTATAGAGAGGAGATAAAATGTCCATGTATTTATGGTTTCATTTTGACTGACAAGAGGGAGAATAAATTATAGTTCTAACTCAAATTTTGCCAAATCGAAGACAAATGTGTAGGGATCAAGGGCCTGCTTTATCTCAAATACATCAAGACACTTAAAAGAAAAGGGTATGGGAAGAAAGACCAGGAAATGGGCATACTTGTTTCTGGGGACCAGTCCAACTCATCCTACCTTCAATATAAGCCAAAAGCAGCTGTCCAGAATGTATGGCATTTCTTGTAATTGTTTTTCTCATTGATGAGTTTATTCTTAGTAATTCATTTCAGTTTACCATGTAAAAGTTCTGATGATTTTAAATGGATGAAGATTGTGAACCATGTATCTTTTCCCTAATTTCATAGAAGGAAAACAATTGACCAACTACTTCTAAATAACCCACTAGAAAATAAATCCTAAATGAGTGAAGCAGGGATTCCGCCCTCTGGAAAAAAAAAACATGGGTTAATGGAATAATAACAAACATGAAAGCTAAACAGATCTAAATTATAAATTCTTCCTCGATTTCTTACCCTTGTGACATTATCCACATCCCTGAGCCTCAGCATCCTCCTCGGTAATCAGGGGATACTGATTGCTTTAGCAATGAATGATTATGAATACTAAAGATGATATAATATATGTAAAGTGCCAGAAGAGGTTTGGGCCCATAGTGGGTGCTCAGAAAATGTAAATTCCCCCGTCTCTGCCTTCCTCCACTTGGAGTATCTAGAAGCTCACGACCAAATGAATGACCAGAAAAATTATTGCTCAGAAACTTTCTGGAACAATCAGAAATCCTTTGAGATATTTTTAGTAACAAAGTCAACAGTATTCTTAATAAAGACTCTGAACCATGCAAAGGGACACGTGGGTAACTCCGGTAAGGGAGTTTTCTTTTAAAATTCCCCTATTTAGAGACATAACTATCACAAGTTCTAAAAAGGTATTGAAATTATTTTTCCCTTAACAAATTCCCCTTAATTCACATATATGTGAACCCATGGATTCACAGAAAAGAAAATATGAATATGGAATGTGACAGACTCATATAAAATTGTGAGTTAAGCAAATTTTATAAATATGCAGGTTTTGATAATAAGGAATTTTTATTATTCAATTCCTTCCTATTATTCAATGCCTACCCATCTTCTAAATGAATTACTGGATTTTTCTGTCATTATTTGACACTGAAAAATGAACTCAAATTATTTTAAATTGAGAAATTTATGTTGTCCATAGTACTAAAAACAAATTTCAAGTTAATATACATATTTATCTTGGAGAGATATTAGCTTATTTCTATCTAATTATTTCAAGCTTATGAAATTATGCCTTTTTTCCTTTTAAATTTCTTACTGAGACACTGTATTGGTGGTACATGTGATGAGGATGGAAACAACAATTAAATCTTGTGCAAAACCATGATTTTGTAGAAAACATGGTATTCTGCAAATCAGCATATTTTTGAAAAATTATACTATACCATAAAGTTTTATAAAATTTAAGAACTTCTTTTCCATGACTTGAGAAAAAAGAATTTATTTCTGATGAATAATATAAAAAATACACTTTGCCTCTATTTGGATTTTTCTGGAAGTCATCATGGTCTTCTTCCAAATAAGTCTATAAATGTGGAGTTTTATTGTGGCTAATTCTGGAGAAAGTATGAGCAAATATAATTGTGTCATTTGTCACAATTTAAAAATGGGTAAATGTCAACTTCTTACTGATTAAAGTGTTGTTTTTTTACTTTTTTTTTTTTTTTGCGGTACCGGGGATTGAACGCAGGGGCGTTGCGCTACACCCCCGGCCCTATTTTTTATGCTTTATGTTTGAAACCGGGGGGTCTCACGAAGTTGCGGAGGGCCTCACTAAGGAGAGAGAGAGAGAGAGAGAGAGAGAGAGAGAGAGAGAGGGAGAGAGAGGAGAGAGGAGAGAGCGATAGATCGCGCGCGCGCATGCGCGCTGAGGCTGGCCCTGAACCCGGATCCTCTGGTCTCCGCCTCCGAAAGTACTGGGATTACAAGCGTGCGCCACCACGCCGGCTTGTTTTATACTTTGAACATATGAGTATGCATGTATGCTCACACGTCACACATATTCTATTTTTTGTGCATTTAACTATATTCACAGGAGCACCACTAGAGTTTCTGTTCTCACCACCAGTGTTTCTGTTCTGACCGAGTACGGATATAAACAGAGAACACAGTAAGACTACTTTGAGGTTAAGGTGTGTGTGTTCTATTTTATCTATATACCCAATGGTCCTGATAAGTCTTTGGAGCCTCCATGTGCCTGATGGAACTGATTCCAACTAGGAAAGGCTCCATTAGGTGGACATCTAACTTTGCTTTTCATTTACAGCTGAAACTATCTAAATGATTGTGGAAACAGAAACACAAATACTTTTCCAGAATATTTTATAGAAAGTAGTGATAATTGCTTTTCTTGTTGTCAGACAGGAGAATACCATACAATTAAAGTGAAGAGAAAGTGGCGATAGGAAGAAAAGATGGTATGTGAAGGTACATGAAAGAAAAAGGCTAATAAAAAGGAAAATGTAAGGACTGTGGCTGGATGATGATGAAGATTGCTTCATAAAACTTTGGTTTGGTTTACAAGACAGGAAATCAGAGCAGTTTTATTTTTTTTCAGAGTAGTTCAGGCAATAAAACAGTTCATAGGGATTGGTCAAAATGTGAATTTGAGTTTCTGTCTGAAGAACATAGTTTGACCATAAATCCATAATCCTTTTTTCTACCTCTAGCCTATACAGAAACAATCCACCCTTTTCTGTTAAAGAGATTTGGAGTAGTGTCTGCATTATAGCATCTGACCTGCAAAAAGATAAGGAAAGGTATTCTTTGATCTTCTACAAATTATACTATCAGCGCAATCAGTGTAGGTCGGATTATACTGAGCTATTATCTTCAAAATTGCAGTGGGTGAGTGCATCAAAGGTATACTTCTTGCTTGTACTCCATGTTCATCACAGGACCACCCAGAACTCTGCTCCACATCTTGTCACTCCAAGCCGGGGGAGCTGCCATCATCTGGGCTGGCAGTGGAAACGAATGATAGCAAACTGAATTTTCTTTTGTAGGTCCCATCATGAAGTGACACCTGTCTCTTTTCCTTACATTTCACTAACCAAAGCAAGTCATGAGGACATGAAATGTGTTTCAGGTCATAAGGACAGGCAAATGTGATTTGACCATATGACCGAAAGGTGAGTTAATGGCTATCAGCAGAAGTAAACCAAGCATCAGCAGAGAAAGCTGATGGATGGACCTTTGTCTGTTTTCATTGTTGTTTACAATCCCTTTCATCTTGGTGATTATCTAATCACCTACATTAATGTGGTTTAAATTTATGAATAAGCTTATCCTTCATAGTTTGTTTCAGACAATAAAATAGTCCCCCACTTGCAGAGATCCATCTTCTGAAACGCCTTCTTTTCATAAGAGAACAGCCACTAGAATAGAATTGGGCTTGTAAAAACAGAACTTTTCTTTTTCTTACAATAAAATTCCTAGAGTTTCTGTGTACGAGAAATGCTATGGACATCATCTTCTCAGTGTCTTTTATCTGCTCTTTCTGCCTCTCTGCCGAAAGTCAGGGCTCCTGCTTCATCCCAAACTCTTCTTGGACTGACATTGCCATTGTGGCTGCAGTTGTTATTGCTGTGGTCTTGCCAAGGCAGCCAAAATATAGACCTGGGTTCAAAGCAGTAACTGGGTGTGTAAGAGCGTGGCCACTTCCATGCTCAAGAATACAGCTGCTTGAATGTGACAAATACCATTATCATCATGGGTCTTATTACCCCAAGCCACAAGGTTCTATCTGAACAAATGCTCCATTTTAACTGTCCAATTCTTGAATGTGTCACACTTCTCTTTGGATCCTTGGGTTATTGTAACAGCTATTTGTAAACATTGTAAAGCCTGCATTAGCTCCACAATGGATAAGAATATGTTGGCCCAAATGTCTGCCCCCTGAACTGTGCTAAGGAATCCAGCATGTATGCTGACACTGAAGCAGCAGACTTAAATAGCAACCAGGATCAACTTCCAACTGAATAAGTCAATAGGCATTTTCAGTTTCTGACTCCATCTGGGTCAGTTTTCTTTCATCAGCTAGCCTAAGTACATTCAAGGGTATTCAGAACTTTCATGAAAAAAAAATTTAAAAGTAGCAAACTAACAGGTATTTCCAGGAAGATTTTTGGCTGAGCAGTATTTTCACTAAGAATCTAATATATCCTCATTGCCAGTTAAAGTTACCCGAGCTTGTTTCAGAGCAATCTTTTCCTTTAGAAACAGGGACATGAACAGCTTTAGAATTTGTCATGCTCTGATCTCTTTCATTCTGAAAATATCCCATGCTATTTTATGGAGTGGTAATGAGTTAGATATTTCTAGTGCTTGCCTGGGTAAGCAGTCATGAGGACTGTTGTAATAAATAAATAGTAAGAGTACATTGCTCTGATAATAGCAACTTTCATTGAAGGATGTGAATAAGCCTTGCAAAAAAGTGATATAGAATCCTTAGACAGGCTTTTATTAGCAGAAATGTAATACAACAATTTTTAAATGGAGCAGTAAGGCAGACTGGAGAAAGAAATTCTGACATTGTGCTTCTAGTATCAACTGTAATTTTGGACTTCCAAGCTCTCAACCCAAACAGTTGAAAAGCTAAGAAAAGTTCTAGTAAGAAAATGTACTTGGCCAGGCATGGTGACGCAGGCCTGTAATCCCAATACTTGCTAGGCTGAGACAGGAGGATCATAGGTTGGATGGAAGCCTCAGCAAGTAATGAGACTCCCATCAACCTAGTGAGACCCTATTTCAAAATAAAAGTGAAATAGGGCTGGGGGTGTAGCTGGGAGGTAAAATCTCCCTGGGTTCAATCCCTAATATTGCAAAAAAAAAAAAAAGAAAGACAATGTACTTGTAGCACATTGAATGTTATGGGAAGTCTTATCCTAGTATTTCTAGATTTTGTAGGCACACATACCTGATGACAAATTGTGTTAGATACTGGCCTTTGGAAATATCCAGATGATATGTACCCAGTTGAAATTTTACTTAGGATGGAAAATAAGATTCTTGCATTAATTTTCCAATTATCTTGTCTACTCTTTACAGAATAAGTAGACATATTGTAGCCATGACCCCGCAAAATTGAAGACATTTCTCATCAGGCTTGCTTAAATATAGTCAGCTACAATTGTATATGTAATGATTATGACAGTAAAGATAAAACCCAAGTATTTATTTCTCAAATAATTGCCTCTTTTTTAGAAAATCAAGATTTTTCTTTAAAAACTATTTGGGCCATAATTAAAATTAGGATTAAATGCATAACTACCAAGATTAGGTGATTCATGTGACTGCTGGGGGACAGGCAGGTAAGATTTTGCTGTGATGTTGGAGTCTTGATGGAATGTGGTATGTATGTTTTCATTTTAAAGATGTCGGCAAGTGTTTAAATGTTTTCTTGTAGTGTGATGTTTAGACAAATTGATGTTTAGACAAATTGAAGTTTGTTCTAGTCTCAACACGCACACACACACACACACACACACACACACACACACGACTCTTGCGTGTTCTCTCTCTCTCTCTCTAAAGGAGAATCTTAAAATGAAACTGGCAAAGCTGGGTCCCACTCTCTTATAGTGTGATGTTTGTGAGGTTTCTCACATTGTTCACATGTTTCCTTGAAATAAAGATGGCACTTTCCTTCGGGCATGCATCCTGAATTTCCTCATGAAATCCAAATTGAAATTGGAGCCTAGGAATAGTGCCTGAGATCTTTTATGTCTATTTTGCCATGGAAACTCTTCTTTGTCATGGCTGGCCTTGTATAAGTGGGAGGAAAGAGTAGACTTTTTGTTTTGTTGTCTTCTGCATCTTTTTGTATTATTCTAATATATACTAATATATTTTCTATGTTTTGCTCCTCTTAAGTTCTTAAAAGCCTACAATTTAGTGCCCCTGAGAAGGTAGGAATTTTAGAAAGTGTCCAATTTATAGATTTTGTATATACTCATCTATTAGGCCAAGTTTTCTAGAGTTTTGAGACTTTTAAATTATAATGAAATAAGAATATCAACATATTATGCATCCTACATTGCTTGCAAGCAAATATCCATCCTATCAAGGGATTTTGTTCAGAGAATTTTCTATAGAAATAATGTTGTAAATGGTCATTATGTTTCCAAATTCCAAGAAAACTAGTGAAAGCAAACTTGTTTTGATGGTGAGCAGCTCTGCTCCTCTCCTGGCTGCCCCTTCTAGAATCCTCACCCAGAAATGTCAGACTTTAGAGCAGTTGGTCTCAGCTTTGTTAGTAACAGCCTGAAAACCCTAATTACCACTAATTCATGAGAGTGTGAATAATGGTTAATTCCTTAAACTCCCAAAGGTTTAGAGTGGTTAAAATTGTAGTTTCCCAAAGAAATCATGAATCTGTAGAAACTTAACACAACATAGTAAACTAAAGTAAACTCTGTTCAGGTAATATAGAAAAAAAAATTTGTTTTCAGTTAACACATGGGCAAATCAGACCAGTCTAGATGTTTGCCTCTGGATCTTTTTGTCTGTTATGCTCATGATTGGGGCAGCTTTTTTCATTCTAAACTTTGGGCCATAGAATCTCTAAAAAATCCCAATTGTCTTCATTGTGGTTCTCATTTCAGTAGCTGCAAAGCAATGGTTTGTGAGAAAAGTGTGCCAGGAAAACACTGTGTCCATTGGTATCTGGTAAATCAGAACCTGTATATTTGCATTTGACTAGGGACTTTCTGGGAATAGTGCCTTACCTGAAACTGTGAGCTTCAGGCTCTGTGGAAGACTACTAAGAAAACATTGAAGTTCCTCAAATCACACCATTGGTGTGGGCCTTTCTACTTATTTATAATTCATATATGCATTTTACTAATTTCTAAGTGAAATGAATGGGGTTTATAAATCATAAGCCTGGCTTTCTAGCCGTGGTCATAGCATTCACTAGCCCTGTGTTTTGAGGAAAATCATTTTAATTCTTTGTGTCTCAGTTCTCTCCTAAATCAAATTAAATTGTGTTTCTAGTTGTGTCTTTAAAAGATGCTGGAGGAGACAGGGTGGACCAATAGATGTGAACACACTCAGACAAAGTTAGGAATGCTATGCAAATTTAATCTATTTTAATTATCAAATGATGACATGGAAAAATGCAGCTTTAAAATATTTTCTTCAGTTCTAAAATAACACTAATATAGAAATCAGGCTTAAGATTTGGGGAAGTCAAAATGTCAACCAATTTCTTGAAACTGAAATTAACATGTACTTTCAGATTTTATAAGGTATTTATTGTGATATCTTTATACAACCATCCTTTAGGATGCCTAAGAAATTAATATACTTTTGAGGATTCTTAAATGCTATCAATGATAGTTTTTTATACCTGTTTTGATCTTTGTCTTTGTCTTTTATACTTTAGTTGGTGTTGCTGTTGATGAGGAATAAAAGAAATTTGAACATATGCATTAAATGAGAATTCAGTCAGACTAAGATTAAAATTATGTCATAGAAAGCATTTAAAATTAAATATTATAAAGTTAAAATTTTTAATTAAAGTTATGTCATATAAACCATTACATGGTTTGTCTCAAAATTCAAGAAATAGCCTTCGAGAAATTTAAGATGTAATTGAGATATTTGAAGATATTGTTAAATAGATGAAAATGGAGACAAGAAAGAGTGAAAGTTTCCGTTGTTATTGGAGTTCATTTATACCAAGAGTCCATGCAGCATCAGGAAACATGAGCCACAATGGATATCTTTAGTCAGATATTTATACTTCACCCCAAAAGATAGTGCAGTGCAAACCCAAGCATCATAGAACTCATTTCCATAGATTGTAATTCCACAGGCAAGGGGTTTCAATGTGTATCATATTATATGCCTAATCAATAGCTCCATTTGATAAAAATCTGAATTAATTATAACTATCAATACTAATATTCCAAAATACCTCACAATTGGTCTTATCCCTTCTAAAATAGAAAACATTATATCTCTTTACCAATTATTCAGATATTTAAACTTATCTTTATAATATATATCTATTACATATTTATGTATATATCCATTACAATATATAATTTCTGGTGGTCGGTTCCTCTGAAAGAGATTTTCCCCTATTGTAGTGAAATAAGCTTCCGAGTAATACCAACTCTCCGCCCTGCTGAAAAGTCTTTGTTTCCCTTTGTCTTAAGGACACATGGATCTGTTTTGTTTGCTTGCATTAGACCTTGTCTTTTATATGGTTGATTTTCTTCAACTTTCTCAAGATTTTTGGATGTCTGGTCACATAAGCGATGGACTGTTGCAGCGTAAAAAGCCGACATGCACTGTTTGCGTTCAGGTCTGTTCCCCACGAGGCCCCTCACCTTCACGAGAAGGCTCACTGAAAGTTCTAAGTAGGGGAAGTCGGGGGAATGTTTTGATAGTTGGTCTCTTTGAACTACCTGTGGGGAAAAAAAGCAAGTTACAGAGCAGGAGCCTCCCACATGCTGCAGTCTGGTGTATTCCACAACCAAAGGAAAGTGTTCTTCTGCCTTTTATTTTACATTTACTTTTCATGTGTGGTGGTCTGGAGTTATGCTAAGGTATGCTCCATTTCTCTCTCAGACCCCAGCATCTTCACAACGTGACTTTGTTATGAAACTCACACACTTGCCTGCTGGATTTCACTGATGATATACTTTTTTTCTATTTGCTTTCCATAGTGTCAAGATGTCATTCATTTTCATTTATCATTTCTATCAATTCAAAGAGACTTTGAGACAAAACACAAGCAGATTAAAGAATCATTTTTGGACTGAGACTCCTGAGAAAAAGCCTTTGCCGGCAAACCACAGCTTTTTAGACCTGTGTAAAGGAAGAGTTCCACTCTGTGAAAAGCGGCTTCCTATAGAAGGACCCAGGAATGTCTCCTAGCCGACTGCAGTCATTGGTATTTGTTGATTCATCTTGGAGGTCCAGGTTCCTTTTGTTAAATTTCATCTTCTTTCATTTCCTTACCAATCATATTTCATTTCCTTTGCTATCCTCCCAGAAGTTTTATAAAATTTTGATTCACTGATGATACTTTTTTACCCTATGATATCATTCATTTTAATTTATAATTTTTGTCAATTGGAAGACACTTTGAAACAAAAACAAACACAAAATACACAGGCCAATTTGAGCTTACCAGATCAATTAGAACTAGAAGTTTAGTTTACATTTATTTATTTATTTATTTAAATAACTTGAGTAAATCAATCATTAGAGACAAGATTTTAGTACCTAGGAAAACTCACATTTTTTTTCTTTTTTGAGGTACTGGGGATTGAACCTAGAGCCTTAAGTATTCTAGGCAAGCACTCTGCCACTGAGCTACATCCCCAGTCCAGGAACTTAATATTTTTATGACCCTTAATATCTTCAAAAATATTTCTATTAATTTACAAATAATCATTACATTCCTTTTAAAGAAGACCTCAAGAATCAATTTATGAAACTTATATATTTGACCATATCAAAATTAATAAAATTTAGTGTCTTTATAAAGAGTCTTCTTTTCAACTTGGACATTAGTTTTAAGAAATTTTAATTGGTCAATTACAAACTATCAATATTCAATGGATATTGAAGTAGGTTAAATGACAAGCAGCAAATATGCCATTTTGATACCAAAGTATATTGCATGATACTTGGACAATTTTCAGTTATTTTAAACAAAACTTTAGTATGCCAATCTTCAGCCAATCTTCTTAATGATACTTTCTATCACAGTAACATTTTCAATAATCACAGCTATAAAAGTCAGTTGAAGTCATAATAAACTAATGAGAAGTAACTAAATTGTATACCTTTCTGAATTCCCTTAGAAACTAGCAGATTATTGGTAAATGATTCAGTAAAGACTTGGAAACCATCACCATATTCTCAAAGGAACTGGTTATTATAAAGAATCCTTGATGGTCAGAGGGAGAAAGAAAAATGATTAAATATATGGGATCTCTCTTCTCAAAATGGCCACAGATGTTACAGATGGATACCAAATATTTAATCCTTACTAAAATACAGCCTTAGAAATTCGCCTCCAGGTTGCACATATATTTCACACAGAAATTCCATTAAATCTGTCTGAGGAGATGACCCATGGGATCAGCCAAAACTAGTTCTGTGGTCATAAAGGACTTTTAACTAAAGGTGAAGTAAAATTACACCGACGTTATTTTTAACTGATTGCTCAGATGCTGATTCCTTTGGAATAGTCCTCAGCCCAATTTGCTCTCTACTTCTTTCTGCTGTTTTTTTTTTTAATTTTTGGCACCCCTTTATTTCTCCAATGCTCATAGTTTCACCTCCATCTACTTCTGCCTCTCCCATTTTCCCCCAAATCATGGCCCTTCTCTCCAGGACTTATTTTGTCTTTTACATCTTACTCTTTTACCCCCTTTCCCATAGTTATCTCCTCTTCTATCACCATTAGTTTATCCCATTTCTTTCTTCTTCCAGAGATTCATCAGGGCCGAGCATAAATTCCCACTGTCAGTTTGGATTGAACCACAGTTTTGAAAAGGCAATCATAGATTTAGTTATATATCTCATTTATGGATCTTCACTCTATAGACTAAAATTCTACATGGTGGATGATAATTTAAATTACTCAAGACTAAAATTTCCTGAAGATAATTATTATTTCTGTTCCTGATCCAGACTAAAATTTCCTGAAAATAATTATTTCTATTACTAATCTAGCATACAAACATTTTATAAATTATATATCCTCTTTTGTAGGGTCTATGCTTTTTATCTTGAAAAGAAATAGTCTTGTCTCTAAACAGTGTAAAAAGTGGTACATAAAAACAACTATTTAAACATTTTCTATTCAGTCTATCTGTATAAATATCCATTTCAAATTAAACATCTACCTGATAATGCATTTACATTGAGTTATAATTACTCTTTGAAAATTGAGCTCTACATTTATTGCTATCTAACCTTCATCTGTGCTTTATTAATTATACCAGCTTCACATATTCTTCTCTCCTGTTCCTAAAAGCTACACGTGTTTCCCAATTTACTGTTGCAGCATATTTTGGAAAATCATTCAATAGTTAATAAGCACTTTAAAAATGGGTATCTCTACCATACATACCCAATTGCTATTTCAACACCAGAAAAATCAATAGAATCCTGTTATTTATTTTGTTGACCAAATTTTCCCAGATTTTGCTTCTGGGGAAATCTTTCAGGTTGGCTCTTATATCCGTCTGACATGCCACCATCAAGTGCTGGGTTTTTGTACTCTTTTATTTTCTCTCTTCTGCCAATCTCTCTCTCTCTCTCTCTCTCTCTCTCT
>PVJS01055068.1:0-12768 GCA_004027185.1 Glis glis | reverse complement strand
TTAATAACATTTTTAACTCCTTTTTTATCAACAAATTTGAAGCAACTTATTTTTTAAGAATTTAGGTCACGTGAACTGAAAAGGCATCTGGATCCATCTTAGTTGCCGTTATCATTATTTAATTTATGAGTACTCATTTATTCAAAAGCCAATTTTGGTACCATAGACAGACAATACATTTATACATACAGACATACATTTACATATGCCGACAATACATTTACATATACAGACATACATTTAGACAGACAACAAATATCTTACAGCTTGCCTAAGCATTGTGCCTGATTATAGGTATCTATTTTGTATCAGTGAGCAATAGACTACAAGATGGACACAAATATATGAAAGCTTATGCAGCAGGGGATATCTGAGGCAAAGTCCACCAGCCAAAGCTGACATTAAATGAAATTATTTAAGTGGCCACTTGTCGCTTTGAGGAGGACTGTACATCAGATATTACCACTGCTTATTTTTTACGGGAGGAAAACTCTAAATATTTACATTTGTAGAGGGGGTCTGTCCTTCCTCCCCTGTCTCTTCTTTAGTCTAGTCCATCTTAATTGTCTTTGGAGGGCCGCAATCCCGGCAACTAATCGCCGTTCCTCTTCGGAGTCTGAGGACTCAGAGTCCGAATAGGTTTCATTCTCCAAATCAGACAAAGAGGGATAAGGGCGGTTTGTGGAGGAGCGCTGTTCTTTAGGTTGCGCTACCAAATCTTTAGCCGCCCCCCCTTCATCCCTCTTGAGCGTCCCCCCTTTTGGGCCTCCATCTGAAAGGTGTTTCAGCCCCTTCTGTCCACTACAGTCATCTCCACTTTCGACCCCAGAACAAAGAGAATTTTTAGTCTCCGACTCTTGAAGTTCAGATAGAACCTCCTTGGTTGCCTGGACTACCTGGCGGAGACGATCTTCATCTGTTAAGAGGGCGTCCTTGACTAGCCTCCATAGGGAGAAAGTAGAAATTGGAAGTATGCCAGGACCCTCCTGTTTTAAGAGATTCTGTAAATCGCGGCGGACCTCCTCCCAGTCGGAGACATTGAGGCCCCTGCCCGTAATAAACCAAGGGCTTGCCCTCTCTATGGACTTTAAGAAATCTTCAAGAGTTTTATTTTCAATAGCAGTTCCCTGTTCCTTCAATAGCCTTTTCAATTGAAATTCTAAATCAACTCTTCCCTGTGAATTTCCCATATTACAAGTCTTTACTTATAACTTTTCTTTTGTAACTTACCCCAATACGTCCCGGCCGGCACAAGGGACGACCCCGTCCACGGTCCTCGCTTTCAGGATCTCGGTGGAACCTCCATTTGCCGCGCCCGTGCAGCCTGGACCGAGTCTCTGCGGAGGGTGTCGGGATTGATCACACAGGGACACAAGCTTGAGGTTGAAGGCTCACAGTTAATACTGCTCCCCGACTTTATTTAGCCCAGTCCTTATATACCTTCCTAGAGCATCAGAAAAAGATACAAGGTCCTTTCACCATACAATGTTAACATTTGTCTGGGCATGTTCCCAGACAACCTTCTCCCCCCTTCCCGGGTCAAGTCTCTCCTCTGAGAACATTTAGCTGTTGTGAAAAACACAGCACACTTATCAGCAGATCTCAATCTGCGCGTTTGGTTGAGCTTGTACCTCTCAGGGCTGTATTTACAACTCTAAACCAAGGAAATAGCTCCCGACACCCACATACTAGTACTTGTATGGACGTGAGTTTTTAACTCCTTTGAGTAAAAACCAAGAAGACTGCTTGCTAAATCATATGACATGAATATGTTTAATTTTGTAAGAAACTGCCGAACCATTGTACAATTTTGCATTCCCAGCAATAATGAGATTTATTTTTGTTGCACATCCTTGCTAGCATTTGTTATTGTCAATGTTCTAAATTGTAGCCATTTTAACAGGTATATCGAAGTGCTTCTTTGTTTAAATTCTGTTTTCCCTGATGATCTATGATGCTAAATATATTTCATAGACGTATTTGCCATCTGCTGTGGTTTGAATGTTTCCTCCTAAATTCACGTTTTAATTTATTTGCATCATGATTATATTAAAGGTGGGACCTTTAAGAAATGATTAAGACCTGGGGGAAGCACTCTCATAAATGGATTGAGCCTGTTATCCTGGTAGAGAATCTGTTCTTATGGGAGTAGTTTTGTAATAAATTCTGATGAGTTCAGCCTCTTCAACTCTCTTGTTTCCTATCATTCTCTGTCTTGTCTGTGCCTCATATGCTCTATTGCTATGCAATACCTTTAAGCCTTCCATCATGTCATGACACAGCAAGAAGACTCACCAGATACACCTCCTAATCTGCAGAACCAAAAGACAAAATAAAAATTCCATTGTTTATAATTTACTCAGTCTCTGGTATTCTGTTAAATCAGCATAAAATGGACTAAAACACCAACAGTGTGTCTTTTTTGTTGAAGTATCAAAGTTTTTGTTCCTTTTCATAATTGGGTTTGTGTTCTTACTGTTGAGTTTTAGGAGTTCTTTGTATGCTTTGAATAACAATAATTTATATGATATGTGTGTTGCAAATATTTTCCCCAGTATGTGGCTTAACTTTTTATTCACTTAGGAATGTCTTTTGTTGAGCAGGAAAAGTTAATTTTAATGAAGTCCTGCTTAACAATTCTTTCTTTCATGCCTTTGCTCTTACAACTAAAAAGGCATTTATCAAACCCAAAGTCATCTAAATTCTGTCCAATGTTATATTTTAGTAGCTTTATATTTTATATTTATATCTGTGAATGATTTTGAGTTAATTTTTGAGATAGGCATAAGATTTATGTCTAGATTCTTTCTTTCTTTCTTTCTTTCTTTCTTTCTTTCTTTCTTTCTCTTTCTTCTTTTCTTTCTTCCCTTTTTCTTCCCTTCTTGCTTTCCTTTCCTTTCTTGCAAGTAGATATTCAATTTCAGCACCATTTTTTATAAGGAATATCTTTCCTCCATTGTATTGCTTTTGCTCCTTTGTCAGAGATCAGTTGACTATGTTTTTTGGGTCTATTTCTGAGCACCCTATTGATTTGTTCATCTATTTGTGAATTCCTTCACAAATACCATATCATTTTGTTTACTTTATCTTTAAAATAAGTCTAAGAAGAATGCGTATACTCCTGTTGGATGAAACAATGTCTAGACATCCATTGTACAAAGAGGATTGGTGATATTGTTCTCACCAATATTCTACCTGCTGCATTTGTCCATTTATGACCTGTGGGTATTGAAGTCTTCAAAAATAATAGGATTCATTTACTTTTCTTGTAGTTCTATTAGTTTTTATTTGCCTCATATAATTTGGCACCTGTTTGGGGGGGATTACTGGAGATTGAATGCAGGGGCATTCTATCTCTGAGGTATACCTCCAGCCCTTTAAAAAGTTTTTTTTTTAATTGTGACACAGGTTCTCACTAAGTTGCTAAGGCTGTCCTTGAACATGAAATCCTCCTGTTTCAGCCTCCCAGGTGCCAGGATTACAGATGTGTGCCATCATGACTGACACTGTTTTTAGGTGCATGTACACTTGAGTATCTTGTATTCTTGAAAAATTATTCTTTTATCCTTGTGTAATACTCTTCTTGACCCTTATGACATTCCCTAATTTGAAGTTTTCTCTGTTTAAAAATAACTTAGCCATTCCTACTTTCTTTTGATTAATTTGTGCATTTAGACTATTGATATGCACTGTGTTTGTTTCTACATTTAGATGAATATCTACCATATTTGTTACTGTTTTCTATTTATTTCTTTTGTCCAATTTTTCTATGTTTGTCTCCCGCTTCTGTGTGTTTTGGTTTCAATTGAGGACTTTATGTAACTCCATTTTGTCTCCTTTTTTAGCATGTCAGCTACATTTATAATAAAATAATTTTCAATACAATTAATTAATCCAAGCTCACATTCAAATAACACAGTATTGCTTCATGAAGAGTATACCTTATATTAATTGAATAATTGATTCCTTTATCCCACTTCTTGTATCATTTCTATGAGTTATTATACTTATCTATAATCATACATAAGCATATACGATACATAAGCTTGCATAAATACACTGTTGATATTATTTATAATCATTATTTGTTAGACTAATTAAGAAGATAAATTAGTTTTTTATTTTACCTTCACTTATTCCTTCTTTGGTGCTTGTCCTTACTTATTCAGATTTAAGTGTCTGATATAATGTTTCATTCTCCCTAAATAACTTCTTTGAACTTTTATTGCAAGGCCATTGGCCATTTCTCTGGCAACAAATTATTTCAATTATTTCTTATGTAAGAAAATATTTCTCCTAGGTCTGGCGTGGAGGCGCACGCTAGTTATCCCAGTACCTTGGAGGCTGAGACCAGAGGATCTGGGTTCGCCGCCAGCCTCAGCTACTTAGTGAGGCCCTCCGCAACTTCATGAGACCCGGTTTCAAAATAAAGTATAAAAAATAGGGATGGGGTGTAGCTTGGAGGTAGAACGCCCCTGGGTTCCATCCCCGGTACCGCAAAAATAAAAAAAGAAAAGAAAATATTTCTCCTTATTTTTTGAAGGATAATTTTGCAGAATATAGAATTTTAGGTTGGTGGGTCCCTTTTTATTCTCTCAGCACTTACAATGTTTTATCTAACTTATTTTACTCACTATAGTTATAGTTATAAAATATACTGAATATTCAAAATATAGCAGAGATTAGTTTAAAAACCCAAACAGATAGAAGGCAGAACCATATTTACACAATTGAAGAAAATATCGTGTAAATATTAATCCTTGCCAATTTTATTTATAGATTCAGTGGAAAACAAGTTAAAATTTTTAAAAAATCACAAAAATATCATTTTCTGGCCCTGCCTCAATCGCAGCCACTGCTTCCTCCTTCTTCTCAGCTATGACATCATTAATTCCATTACTTCCTTCCATGACATCACCTCTCTGAGCCCCAGCTTTACACAGGCCTTTCTGGCCAAACTGCAAATCTATAATCTCTCTGCTTTACTTTCCACTCTCACAATTCAGTGTACAATTCGCTGAATGCGGACATCAATATCTATAATGAAGTTTGGATATTTTGCTGTTTGATATTTCCTCTGCCAGTTTACTCAGTCCATTGTCTTTAAATTCGGCCTCACACAAAGTTTTAGGACATGCACAAAATGAGGGTAAGTTCTTTGCCAAAGTGTAATATATGTAGCCTCTACTCCATTTCCCTATGGAGTCCTCTTTGCCCTCCCAACTCTCCTGAGCACAGTCTCTACCATCCGCCTTTCTAGCCACATTTGGACCCTTTCAGTTTCCTCTCACAAACCAGTTTACAATCCACATGTGACCATGTGGACTTAGATAAGCAGCAGCCTCACTCCCCTGGTACCAAATTCTCTTCCAGTCAGCATTCTCCACACCTAGAGTCTAAAGACTTGACCATGTAACTGAGAGGAAGGAAGATTTATTAGCTCATGGTTTTCCTTGGAGATAACTGATGTAGGGACTGTGGATCTTGGGGCATGGCAGCAGGAACCAGAGACAGGGAGAGCACATGGCCTGTACTCTTCACATCATGGAAGCTGGACGCAAGAGAGGTAGCCTGGGGAGAAGCAACCATATATAATCCCCAAGGCCACACCCCCAGGGGCCCACCTTCTACAACCACACCCTACCCGCCCCCACCCAGATAAATCCATTACAATGGATTTATCCACTGCTAGGATTGCAACTCTCATGACTCAACTGTATTGATCCTGAATATTAATAAATGAACTCTCAAGAGGACATTTTATATCTAACTATAACACCTGGGCAGCACAGTGTGAAGAAAAAAATACTTCCACTTGGATAAAGGAGAGCAAAGCACCAGACTTTGCCATATATCACAGCACCAGTTTCTCTGCAGTAAAACATGTCACCAGGTCATTTCCTATGGCTCCACCAGACTCCAGGCTGGCCTCTGTGGCCCCAGACTTTAGTACCTCCGCAGCACCAAGCTGTCCCCACAGAGAATCAGCTTCAAAGTCTACCCAGCATCAGGTGAGACAGAATAGTCCCAGGCTCCAGACCAGCCCCAGGACCAGGCCAATTTCTGCAAGTCCAGGATCCAGTGAACCCAGGGCCCAAGCCCTCCCCCAGTAGACCCTTGTGATCTGTTTATCCCCACAGACCCTGGGATAGGACCTCCTCTGAGGGCCCAGGTTTCAAGTCACCTCAATACCAGGACAACCCCCATGGATTCATACCACTGGCTGCTCCCCACATGGAATCAAGCTCCAGACCTGCTCTAAGTGGCCCTCAGCATCAATCTGTCCACCAGTGATTCAGGACAAGGTTCATCTTCATAAACCTTGGTACCAGGCCAATTCCAGTAATAGACTGGCCCTGAAAGGCCTGTCTCAGCACTAAACTTTCCACCATAGATCTAGGCTCCAGGTTAGCTCTCAAAGGCATAAGTCTCATGTGTCCCATAGAACCAGGTAACAATATTTTCTTTAACTATCAACTTGCAAACTCCTATTAAGAGGAGGCAAAGGAAAAACATTTTCATATAGGTACCCACCAAATCAATAATGAATAGACCTTAGCCCTAGAAGGAATGAAGGGTATGTAATAGAAGAAAGGAATACAATGCTTGGCTATTTTTAGTCATCTTACACTTTTTAAAGCTAATTTAGTTTGGCATTGAAGGAAATTAGTGTCAAATGCTAAGTCAGGCTTTAAAAGCTTACATCCAACTTGACATCTGGATAGAATGTTAGTTTTAGCTGAAGGGTACACCTTGTTTTATCATTTTCATTTTGAATGTATATTTGTAACTTGTCACATTCAAAATATATTTGATATTTTAATGATATATAAAAGTACAATATTGGAGTTTGGGGAAAGCAACTTTTCTGAATAGAATTGCATAAATTCCCCTGTGTTTCTTTTCTTTCTTTTTTTATTTTTTTATTTATTTATTTATTTATTTTTTTTTTTTGTAGTACCGGGGATTGAACCCAGGGGCGTTTTACCTCCAAGCTACACCCCTGGCCCTATTTTTTATACTTTATTTTGAAACTGGGTCTCACAAAATTGCAGAGGGCTTCACTAAGTAGCCGAGGCTGGTGGCGAACCCGGATCCTCTGGTCTCTGCCTCCCAAGTACTGGGATTACAAGCGTGTGCCACTACGCCCAGCCTCCCCTGTGTTTATTTTCTAAGCATATGTTGTTACATGCTCATTATTATTGGTCACAGATTTAAATGTAAAACAGTGATCTAACTAATCCTACTCCTAGTTCAAATATACCATACATCATGAAGGTTTGCTATGTGCTTACATTTTTCCAATGAATCTGTTATTGAAATATTTTAATTTAGGTCTCTCAAGTGTTTATGTAAGGTCTTAGAATTATGTTAACTATTTCTATCTCAATTATTCATTTGAAATTTTCCATAAACTTGTTCTGATTTCCATGGAAATCTGATAAATTGATTTCTTAATAATATATTTTGCCATCTACACTGTTTCATATTTTTAGTATAAACCTAATGCCTTGTAGAATGGAGACATACTCAAAATTGAAAGTAAATTAAGTTTAAGAAATAAGTTTAAAATCTTACCATCAAAGTCTGATACAATTTTCATTAGATGGGAAAGTTAATAAACTTGGAACTTCCATCAGATTAATCCCAAATCTGAATTACATGCTTTTATTTCAGTACTTACTATTAATTTTAGAAAATGATTTCTTTGGTCCACTGTTAAATATCTTCTCTGCTACTGTTAGTCTCTCAAGAAGAATGTTCATTTTATTAATATTTTTCATTGTAAGATCTAGGCAGAATGATTCATATATAGTCATATTTTAGCAAGTATTTGTAGAAGAAATGCACGAATGATAGATAAATGCAAGAATGAATGAATGAATCAGAATCCCCTTGTATTTAGAAGTCAACATGCAGATGTTGGTTCAAGTGTGTAAGGCAATTTTCATGCAGGCATGAGAGTCTTGATTTCATTTGCCAGGCCTTAAGAGTTTTGTTTTGAACTTCAAGTTGTAAAAGCAATAAAGTTTATATGGGTGAGGGTGAGGTCGCTCAATGAAGCACAGCTTGCCTGTGTGATATATTTAGGTCACTGGATCCTTAATTCCAGGTGCTTCAGTCAATATTATATTTAGTATCAGAAATCTTCTCCCTCTTTATTTTGTCTAGAAAAACATTCAGGGTCACAAAGGGGACAATTATGGGATGAACTTCTATGAAATTCTATGGGCTACTGGCAATTTCTCTCAGGCTCTCGATTTGGATTTGGGCTGTTGATTAGATAATGGTTGATCATGGTTATGTATTTCAGAGCTGCTGAATATAGGTTCAAAACCAGTGCCATAGTTACTACATCGACGAATAAAGAGAAATAGGATTCTTACAGTATTGGAGTTTTCTTCCAGAATTGGAAGGGAGGAATAAAAAAAAATCAATGAAAGTGCAGCTAACAGGGGATTAGCTGAAAGTGCTAGAAACTTTCTTACTCTAGGAATAATTTTGCTCTGAACTAGAAGAAAACAGCAGTAAGAACTAAGAATGCCTCACAGTCTGTTATATTAATGACAGACAGAGTTTGGGGATTTCAATTCATAGAAGAAAGTGATCAGTTTAAAGACTTTTTATTTCTTAGAAAAGTCAATTTAAAAACAAAGACACAATGTTTAAATTTGGCAAACTGCTTTCATTCTTAATATTGTAGAGAGTGAACAGGCTGATGTTTTAAAAATCCATTTTATACCTGGAGGACCTAAAAAGGAAAACAGGGAAGAAAATGTAATCTAATTGGAATTCAAGTCAAGCTGTATTACTGCAGGGAAAGAGAGTTGGCCTTTGTATCACAATAGAAGAGGCCAAAGCTATACATGGTGAGAAAAAATAAAAGCCAAGACCTAGAGAGATTTGAGAAAGAATAAATAGTGGATGATAGAAGATAAAGAAACATCAACAAAAACAATTTTCGTTTGACAACCTCTTTGAGAACATTTTCCAGTCTCGGGAAATGGAAGAATAAGACCAATACCTGGGATCCAAGAGAAAAACTGGTGGAGTCTCTCTCCTCACATTGAGACTTCTCAGTCATTTCAGCACTGAAGGACCAGAAGCACAGGAGGAAATGCACAGACACACAAATAAATAAGTAACCAAGAAGGAAAAGGGGCCCAGACAACTTCTCAATAATAGATATGTTTCAGCTGGGCGTGTTGACATGACGCATACCTATAATCCTAGTACTTGGGAGGCTGAGACAGGAGGATCTCAGGTTCTAGGTCAGCCTCAGAAACTTTGTGAGGTCCTCCACAACTTAAGGAGACCCTGTTTAAAAATAAAAAATAAAATAGGGCTGGGGATGTTTCAGAGACCATAGTCTGAAAGAGAACTCCCATTTCTTCAGGCAATGGAAAGACTGTACCCCAATTAATCCCTTGATAGCAGAAGACTACCACTAGGAACTTGTTCATATATCTTGCATTATAGTGTCATAAAGAAACAACTTCTTGCCGGGCGTGGTGGCGCACGCTTGTAATCCCAGTAGTTTGGGAGGCGGAGACCGGAGGATCCCAGTTCGCGGCCAGCCTCAGCTCTCTCTCTGTCTCTGTCTCTCTCTCCCTGTCTCTCTCTCTATCCTTAGTGAGGCCCTCCGCAACTTCGTGAGACCCGGTTTCAAAATTAAGTATAAAAAATAGGGCCGGGGGCATAGCGCGGAGGTAGAATGCCCTGCGTTCAATCCCCGATACCTCAAAAAAAAAAAAAAAGAAACAACTTCTTTGTGATCCTGAATGCAAAACCACTTTTTGTCTGCATTTGTTACTGCACTCACTTTCTTGAAACTACATTTTCCTATAGTCTGTGGCTGACATGGTGGGGGGGGAAGGTAAGCACTTCTCAATAAGCCATATACATCTGAGAATCACATAAGGAGCTTTTATATTTTTAAATTTGTTGTTGATGATGTTTTCTGATGCTGGGGATTGAACCCAGAGCCTTGTGCATGTGCTTTATCACTGGGCTACATTCCCAGCCCACTTGTGGATCTTTTAAAAAAGTGCAAAATGTCAAGTTAGACTGCTGATCACCAGACATATGAAATCCAATTATCTGAGAATAAAGTGTATGCATGTCTATGTGTTTAAATAGCTACCACTATGATTTCTATGTGAGCTTCTGACTTTAATGTTAAACCTTAAATTTAGGTAGTCATTGCTTCTTAGCATTTCAGTTTGGTATAAGAAATAATATTTTACAAGGTCATTTATGTGTAGATTATTTTAAAAAGTAGTATCTGTTTGCATTTGTTTCTAGAGAATTGATTTAATTTACAAATGTTGCGTAAGTTATACTGGTGCTAAAATAGCCTCATGTGTCATATTGACCAGCTGGGATGTAAGAAAAGTAGGGACACAATACTAAAGTTTGGCTAACCAACTTTTTCAAAGTTAAATGAAAATTTTAGTCTAATTACTACTGAGAATGACTCAAGTGACTACAGCTGGAGAAAAAAAATCCATACTTTCCTTAGGCAAATGTATGTGGCATTCTAAGACTTAGTTGAATAATATGAATGCAGAAATTATTTTTAAAAGGAAATGTGTTGGAAAGGGAAAAGATGTTCAATTTAGAAGACTTTAATTCCTCTGTAGGAATGAGAGGTTTACTTATGAACATATTTAAAAATTCTATTTTTTCACACTGGTTAATTGCTGATAAAACAGTACAGGAGAATCTTTCATAAATTGCTTCCATATGTCAGAGGTGACATCTTAACAAAAATTTTATATTCTTTCCAATAGCCATGATTATTTTTTATTTGTATGCTTACCAAGAATTAGTTTTCCTATTCTCATGACTGGTTATGCTAGTTTCAGCATGTACTTTATTTATGTGATTTAATTAAGTAATATGCAAAAGGATGATGTATGAGTGCGGGAAAAATAGATTTATTTTGTTCTGTACGCATGAAGTGGGGTACTGTGGAGATATTCCCTTAAGGCAAATCATTAAAAAGAAATTGCTGTCAAATTGGTTTTAATAAAAAGCTTTCAAAGATTCAGGGGTGGAGTGAGAATAAAGTAAATTATACAGAAGGATTCTTTATTCAGAATGATTTCTCAGTTGTCTTTAACTTCCATCTCCTTTTTAAAAAGCAGGAAAATGAAAACAGGTGTATTCTGCAAGAAGTATTCAGGAAAGACTTTTAATTAGATAATTACCATTGACAAATTGATTTTCTTTCTCTTTCGTTTAAGCTAAAATACATAAATTGCATGCATATCATCTTGATTTCTGACCTAATGAATTTGTTCAGTTACTTTACCAACACCCATCAAATCAGAGAAGGTGGATTCAATTTTCTCTGTTTTTGCTTCCCTGCAATTTTAAATTTCTAAGGGTATCAGATCAGCTACACCGGATAATATAGCCGGGTATGATTCAATGTCAGAAATGACACATGAAATGTGTTTTGAGTGTTATCCTCAAGATCATTAATTTAATCCCCTAAACCACTGATTTTCTGAAGGAAATGTTAAAGGGGCATTCAAGGAATCCTTTGATCAGCACAATGTACTGATTATCTCACTGGACCAGAATGATAACCAGAAACAATGGCAAGAGTGGGAAAGTCGCCTCATCACCGAGCATGAGAAATTCTCTGATCCTCTCTACCTCTCACTACCCCTCACTGCTACTATTCAACAATAGGCTGTCAGGAACTGGAAGAAAAATTGAAATAAATGTGGCCTCTAAGGTAGAGGATAAGACATCTACATACAGCATCTTATCTTTTCTCCAAAAAAAGTACAAATCTGGCAGCTCATTTTCCATGATGCTGAGAGCATACAGTTTATAACAAAATTTAAAGTTCATCAGGTATGTGTATGACTCCTCTTTTCTTGTCTTCCAGTTAAAAGAGTGAATAGGTACAAAAGAACACTTCCATATTAGAAATTAGGGGCCATCAAAATTTCTGTTAGCCATGCATGGCACACCTGTAATCCTAGTACTTAGGAGGCTGACAGGAGGATCGCAGGTTCTAAGCTAGCCTCACCAACATAGAGAGGCTATCAGCAATTTAGCAAGGCTCTGTTTCAAAATAAAATACAGCTGGGGGTGTAGCTCAGAGGTAGAACACCCCTCAGTTCAATCCCTACTACCAAAAAAATTTTTTTTCTGTGTTGGAACCATAATAACTAAAGTTCTAAAACCCACTGGGGACTGTCTTGATGCTTTCTAGGCTTAACCCTTGCTCTTTTCTAATAAAGTTTGGGGTTAGTTAAATATTTATAATTTTATGTGAAAAAACTTTCAATAAATTGTGGCTAAATATTTTAAAAAATCATCATTAACAAGTTTTTAATAAAAAATAAAAAATTCAGGCCACAAGGAAATATAATGACATGATTATTTAAAACACAAACCATATTAGTATCTCCAAATCCTCTCCAGAATATGCATATCATATTTTTTATGACTTGTCCCCAGAAAAACTCATATTTCGGATTGGTCTCAGATGTAATAGTGTCTATGCCTTTAAGAGGTGCTGGGGTCATGACCCAGTTCTCCTCATGAAGAGATGGATGCTGTCTCTTAAGAGTGAGTTATTAGCCGGGCGTGGTGGCGCACGCTTGTAATCCCAGTACTTTGGGAGGCGGAGACCTGAGGATCCGGGTTCGCGGCCAGCCTCAGCTCTCATTCTCTCTCTCCCTGTCTCTCTCTCTCTCTCTCTCCTTAGTGAGGCCCTCTGCAACTTCGTGAGACCCGGTTTCA
>PVJS01055067.1:0-12766 GCA_004027185.1 Glis glis | reverse complement strand
ATAGATAGATAGATAGATAGATGATAGATAGATGGATGATAGATAGATGATAGATGATGATGATAGATAAATATAGATAGATAGATAGATAGATAGATAGATGATAGATAGATGATAGACAGATAGATAGATGATAGATAGATAGATGATAGATAGATAGATAGATAGATGATAGATAGATAGATGATAGATAGATAGATAGATGATAGATAGATAGATGGATGATAGATAGATGATAGATAGATGATGATGATAGAGAGATAAATAGGCCTTGGGGTGTAGCTGAGAGGTAAAATGCCCCTGGGTTAAATCCCCAGTACCAAAAAACAACAACAAAAACTAACTTGGCCTGGTATCCACTGCGGAGCTCAGAGCTCTTCACTAAGTATGTGCTGACTTTGTGTTCGACAGCAAATAACCTATAATGGGGGGCGGGCGGGGGGCTGCAGTGGGACTCTAGGGCCCTTGCCTCTACCGTCATCTTTCTCTTCACTAGCTAAGGAGTAGTTCACAGGGGTGACTCATTTATAGTCACTTTGACTATCAGCTTCCTCCTTAGAAAACTGAAGCGTTCAGCCCGGAAAACATTTTTAAATTCCATCTCTCCCCAGTACTCTACAGTTGTTTGATTCAATCCGGTGTATAATTTCATAGCAAACACTGCTCTTTACCAGCTGATTGCCTATCAGCATACGGTAATGAGGGCAAAGCCCAGCAGATATTTTAGTTGGCATTGCTCTATCAAGCCGGCTAAGCAGCTGATATTTATGCATCGGTTACCATTTGTAAAAGTTCCATTTGGAAAAGTTGAAATTGCCCGAGGAAGGAGAATACGCAGGCTCAGTAAGAACAATCCAGATGAGAAAAGTCATTTACTCACAGAAGACTAGGGGACAAAAATGCACTGAGTAAATATATGCTGGCCAGTGGCGTGCAGATCGGCCGCAGGTCCCTTAAATCCGGCAGGTCACTTGGGGCAACAGGACTCAGAAAGGAAGGTCACTACGTAGACCTAATTTAAAAGAACCTCTGGAAGCTCTAAGAAGATTTTATAAATGTATCCCCAGCATTTTGCTGCAGGTGAGGTTGATAGGCCTCAGCATGCAACCTTTTTCCTTTTTTTTTTTTTTTTGCGGTACTGGGGATGGAACCCAGGGGCCTTCCACCCCTGAGCTCCACCCCCAGCCCTATTTTTTATTCTTTATTTGGAAACAGGGTCTCACTAAGTTGTGGAGGGCCTTACTAAGTATCAGAGGCTGGCCGCGAACCTGGATCCTCCAGTCTCAGCCTCCCAAGGACTGGGATGACAAGCGTACGCCACCACGCCCGGCTGCAATCTTTCCTATGATATTTTGGTGCAGAGAAGTGGGTGTCTGGACCCATAACCTGGCTGCTGAGGTTGCTGTTCTATTATTACTGGATTGAACTCTGGCTTCCCCAGACCGTGTGTCTTCCTTACTCTTTCTCTCGTGGGATTTCTCAGTGCAAGAGAAACAATTTCAAACGCTCTGAGAAAATAATATATATAAATATAAGTGCACAATTCCTTTCTTGCAATTAAAAAAAAATCCCAGCCAGGCATGGTGGTGCATGCTTATAATCCCAGTACTTAGAAGGCTGAGATAGGAGGATTGCGGTTTCAAATCCAGCCTCAAGAATTTAGCAAGACTCTCAGCAACCTTAGTGAGACACTGTTTCAAAACAACAACAACAAAATATATAGGAAAAGCGCTGGGGGGGGGGTGTAGGTCAGAGGTAGAGTGCCTCTGGGTTCAATCTCCAGTACCACAAACCAAAAACAAAATTCCTGAGAGTATTTTTATCTGACTCTTGATGGCTTTGGAGTCTCTGGAAATTTGTTTGCTGATCCCTGGTCCGATGCATTTTAAACTCTAAAACACATTTGGCTGTGAAGATGTCAATATAAAGATTATAGGATTTTATTTCTCTAACCCCGCACGTACATATGTATGTATCACATTATATTATATATAAATATATTATAACATATCAAATAAATATTATATTATAAATATTATATTATATAATATATTTAACGCATACATAATATATTATAAATAAAATATATAATAATATATTATATATATACAATATATAATAATATAATATATATTATATATATATACTTAACACATATATCTTCACCAATAACACCATGTGTTAAATAAAAAAAAAGTGGGTCCTGTCTACTGAAATGGCTTCAGACTATACGCCCTGCCTCTATCTGACCTCCTCTAGCCACGTGTCCTCCATAGACCTGCATCCCATCCCCACAGGCAGAAGAGAAAAGAATTAAGAAATCATCCGGGTGACAAAGGCCGCACTCGCTGCTAATTGTGCTTGACTCAGACAATACCAACAGTTTATTTGCTTCCGAAGAATCACCTTTTCAGAAATGGCAAACTGTCATTCTGTCTCTCCCCTGGTCCCCAAACCATCTGTCAGACCTTGAGTGGCACAGCCGCCATGAACCAGGAGTGAGTGGAGGTGTTGGAGGTCGGCGGGACCTCAGGCACGGGGCATCCGGCGGGGATGTCCAAGGCTGTTGCCAAGTAGGACTGCGGCATGCCCAGCAAACACAGAAGATCATGCGAAGAACCAAAATCGAAGAGATGCCATCTCTCTTCTATATCTTTTTTTTTTTTTTTTTTTTTTTTTTTTTGCGGTACCAGGGATTGAACCCAGGGGTGTTCTACCTCCGCGCTACGCCCCCGGCCTTATTTTTTATACTTTATTTTGAAACCGGGTCTCACGAAGTTGCGGAGGGCCTCACTAAGTAGAGAGAGAGAGACAGAGAGAGAGAGAGAGAGAGAGAGCTGAGGCTGGCCACGAACCCGGATCCTCCGGTCTCCGCCTCCCAAAGTACTGGGATTACAAGCGTGCGCCACCACGCCTGGCTCTTCTATATCTTTTACAAAACAGTTTTCCAACTTTTCTTTGCACTGAGAATGAGGGACATTTCTTTGACTAAAAAGGCCAGCCGGAGGTGCAGGCATAGCTTTGTAATAAACCTTTGAAAGGAGCTCATAAAGGATTCTTGTTGGGACTTAGCAACTGCACTTAATGAGCTCCAGAGAATACCAAAGGTGACCTAAGACACTACATTCCATGATGATGGAAATTATTTTTGTCCAACTCTCTCAACATAATGCTCATTTTTTTGTACTGGGGATTGAATCCAGGGGTGTTCTACCTCTGAGTTACACCCCAAGTCCTATTATTTATTTTGAAACAGGGTCTCGCTAAATTGCTGAGGGCCTCGCTAAGTTGCTGAGACTGGCCTTGAACCTGCGATCCTCCTGTCTCAGCTTCCCAAGTCCTGGGATTACAGGTGCGTGGCCACTGCACCCAGCTGACATAATGTTCTTTAGTTTCTGTAAATATATCTAGAGGATGCCGAATTGAGTGATGGAGAATTGTTGCACTCATACAGTTTATAGAAATCCTCAGGTCGATTACAATTGATATCTTTTTCTTAACCCCTGTGCACTAGCTGAAATAATTTCCTCATACTGGTGGTAGGAAAAAAAAAAAAACTGTTGCTAGACGACTTTGGTTACCGCTCCAGGTACAGAGCAACAGAATAGCTAGTGGAGGAATATTGCTTTAAAATATAGGCCAACTTCTCTTTTTTTTGACCTGTCTTACTTTTGTTGCTTAGTATATCAGGAAACCACTGTTGCGAGTTCATGATGTCTAATAGACTTGATTCTTTCCCTATTTATAGCAACACTGGTTTGACAGTAAAACATTTCACAGCAAAAAATCAGGATCCATTTTCAGACGGCAGGTTCATCATGAGAACAAATGTGCGCAGCACTAATTGCCCTTTTGTTTTTAATTGACTGCTTAATTAACTGCATCAAATAAATTAAAAACCCCCAATCCACCTTCTTCAGGTAGCTCCATTATGTGATGGCAGTGTGAATAAAAATGCACAGCCGGGAAGATAAGAAGATTGTTAATAATTTGTACAACACATTTCCAACCTCAGCATTCATGCAGTGATTTACCATCGACCTGAATCAATAATAAATTAAGCCAGGTGTGGTGGCGTACACCTGTAATCCCAGTACTTGGGAGGCTGAGGCAGAAGGATCACAGGTTAGAGGCCAGCCTTGGCAATGTAGCAAGACACACAGCAACCTAGTGAGACCCTGTTTCAAAACAAAAGAATAAAATAGAGCTCAGAGTAGAATGCCTCTGGGTTCAATCCCCAGTACCACAAAATAATAATAAAATTAATAATAATAATAATAATAATAATCACTTGAAAGGTAAAATATCTATAATCTAGGTAATCCTCCCCACCATGAAGTCAGGCAAAGGAGCAAGATAAATTGTACTATCCCATTCTTTTGTTTTGAGAATAGAACGCTGTCGCTCAGGCTAATTGTTATGCCACGCTATCCAAATATTCAGTCATAATAGATGATAGATTAGTAGAAAGATGTAGCGCCCGGCGTGTGTAATGCGATACAGAAACAGCATTACTTCCTCTCCTCGAGATGGCATGATTACATGTTAAGTTGTTAACAGCTTGAAATAAATGCAAATATGTTTGTAATGGAAAGAGTCAGAATCATTTCTGCATTTCCTTTCCCTTTTTTTTTTTTTTTTTTTAGCTGCGAAATTGAGCTGAAGAACCTGACTCAATCATCCAGTTCCTCTCATATGCCTTTCGCTTGAGGCCATGGAGTCTTGCGGAAAGAGACCGGGGTGAAGAAATTGGTTTTAAGACTGCTGAAAAATCGTACTTTCAGTGAATTTCAGAATTGAAAGACACTCCGGTATATATAGAAAATATGGGCCTACTCTTTACTTTCGTAGCTAAGAAAATGAAGCTGAGAGGAGATAAACTGTCACAATTCAGCCATGACCTAGAATAAGACCTGGGACTTGGAGGAAAATTAAGAGTCCTACTATGCGCCGATCTGGGCCCGTGACAACGGACACATCACCCATGTACAGTCTCGGCATCTGTGTGTAGCTGTTTTTTGTTTTTCTCTCTGCAAAGCGCTGGTAATTCCATCTCCTAGAAATGCCCCTGCATTGAGCAGACTAGGAGAATGTAGGCGAGGAACACTATCTGGAAGATTTATAACACTGATTCTCCATTCCTAAAAGGATGATAAAAAATTTCTGACTGATCAGGCAAATCTAAGTTTACTAGATATACTCTAGCTAGGGAGAACCAAGCTTGGTATCTCTCTAGTACTTTCTAAGAAGGAAAATAAGTGAGTAGTTTTTATATGGTTTTGTGTCCTGGGCTGAGTGATATTAAGGGTGTTTTTGCAAGACAAGGGAAGGATTAGGGTTGGGCAGAGATTATAACATGAGAGTTTTAGATAAATGGGCACAAAAAGGTAAGGCTTGATACCGATACTGATGTGGGTCTTGAAAAGTAAGCTTTATCCTCTAAAAGCAAGTATTTCCTGAAGCGAGGAGCTCAATTGTTTTTGCATTCAGTGTTCTTTAGCACAGGAACAGAAAATTGTGCTAGCTTCCACTCTCAGAAAAGAGCTGAATAATAGAATGTATGAACTACTTATTAATGCTGAAGCAGTTGTAAAGTGGGAATTCTTTTCTGTAAAGGAAATACGCTCATCTTTCCGGATCATTTGGCCTCTGTTTCTGCTACTAAACTATACTACTGTAGTGCAACAGCAGTCTTTGGCACAAAATAAACAAATAGGAGTGTCTGTGTTTTAAGAAAGCTGTATTTACCAAAAAGAAAAATAAATGAGTAAACGACAATTAATCCATGGGCATAATTTTCTAGTCCCTGGGCTAAAGTTTGGCCTGGAGAGAAGTTTCTAGTGGTAAGTTCTCATCCCAAGCATCATAAATAGTTGATTAAACTCTCGATTGGCAGAAAGTTGGAAAATATAATGAGTCTATCAGGTAACAAAAATCAGAAATATCTGTATTGAAAACCATGGAGTGTCCTGTTTCAAAATAGAAAACAAAGCCAGGTATGGTGGTACGTGACTATAATCCCTGTACTTTGGAGGCTGACACAAAAGGATCACAGGTTCGAGGCCAGCTTCGGCAACTTAGTGAGACCCTGTCTCAAAATAGAAAGAGCTGGGGATGTAGCTCAGAGGTAGGATGCCCCAGGGTTCAATATCCAGTGCCAAGAAGAAGGAGGAGGAGGAGGAGGAGGAGGAGGGAGTGGATGAGAATGTCTATATATTATACATAAAATACAGAATAACATATGTCTCTCTAAAAGAAAAAGTAGATTTTTTCTTTTTAGTTTTTCTTTAACTTCACTTTTTCATAAATTCTCACTAAAAAAATAAACCAGAATAAGAATATTTATAGTAAGATACGTGTGCAGGCATTTTCTTTATTTTGTTTGGGGGTAAGTGCCAATAGACTTATAAGGGGACAAGAATTAGAGCTGCAGAGAAAGAAATCATTTCATATTTCTTTATATGTATAAGAAAAAGTAGTCTAATGATAGGAACTCTTTTCTTTTTTTCCTGCTTTGCTAGAGTTGTCAAATGAAAGGAAAAGCAAAAGAGATAAGTATAGGCTAAGATTTCAGATAAATCTAATGATATGATATTTAATAAGAATATGAACCAAGTCTTGCACATAGCTTCTAAAAATTGGTTGACTTAGCCAGGTGTGGTGGCACACACCTGTAATCTCAGTACTTAGGAGGCTGAGACAAGATTTCAGCTTCGAGGCTAGCCTTGGAAACATAGTGAGACCCTCAGCAACTTAGTGAGACCCTGTTTCAAAATTAAAAATAAAATAGGGCTTTTGGTCTATCTTAGAGGTAGACCATCTCTGTGTTCAATCACCAGTACCACGCACAAACACAAAATAACAAAACAATTGGCCAATTTCCATTTACTCAGAGTACTGGAGGGGTTGGGCAAAGCGATTTTACCTCAATTCAAGTTAAAAGAAAACATAAAAACCAACCAGGTGGAATTAGGCCAGTACTTAATGCTTGCTTATCTTTTGACATAGTTGCAAAAACAGCCAACGTAACACAGGATGCGTTAATACGAGCATGGTGGCCCACACAGGGGAAGTGCTACTTCTATCCTGGTCTTTACTCTTGTGATCACAGAGGGGGACTCTGTTCTTTTCTAAGAACCATGGTTCAAGAGGAACCCTGACAAACGGAAATGCTCTCCCGGGGCGAAGGACAAGGTTGATGAAGTGGCTGGGAGCCATGACTTATGAGGGTCACTGGAAAGGAATGAGAATGTTTAGCCTGGGGAAGAGAGGATTGAACAGGCCGAGGAGAGCCATCTTCAAATATTTGAAGGGCTGTCTTGTGGAAGAAAGATTATACTTATTATGTGTGTCTCGGGAGAGCAGAACTGGGAACAAAGGGTAGACATTTCGGGGCAGGAAATTTCAGCTTCGTGTCAGCCCTGAGCACTTTAACAAGTGGAATTGTATTGCCAGTGGCCACACACACTGGCATTCTGGGATTCCCTCTCCAAACCTACGCTTAGTAGCTTTGTGACTTTAGACAAAGTGGAACAGACTGCCTGAGCCTGGGTTTTAATGATCATCTCAATGATAATTGAGATGGAAAGACTAGTATCTACTCCCGGGGTGCATAGAAGGATTCCATGAGATCATGTATGTGGAGAAGGATAGCGATGGGGTTCTCTATGTGAGATCCCCAGTTCTCTGTGAGTAGGAGTATATAAGGAGTAGCTACATGATACCTTTTCTGGGCTATGATAAAAGGTACTTCTGGCCAAGCAGAAAGTTAAACCGAATGACCTCGTAAGCCTAAGCCAGTAGTTTTTTATTCCTATAGAAACGCAGGAGGTTGGAAATGCTCCAAACCAGAGGTCATTTACTGCTGGTCCAACAGTCGTATTCACCCAGTGGAGCCTTTAAATATTGGGAAATCCCTCATAAAAATGAACATATTGGCTTCTCTTCAAATATCCAAAGATTTGACATCACTGGGCCCACATTTCTACAAGGTTAAGACAAAAACAACAGACATTAACTACAATAAACATTAAGAGAAATTGGCAATGTCCAATCTTACAGACCTTACAATATTTTCCCCCAAAGCTTACTCTTAGAGATGCTGTTAAAATTTCTGAGCATTGAAAAAGGAACTTCTCCTCCTACTAGAGTTGAAAATGGAAGACTCTCCCTTTGTTTTAAGCAATCTGAACTGGTATCAAGGTAGATACTCAAGGTGTAAGAGTTCCTGTAATATGTTTGTGGGGTGTCTCAGTCAACATTTTCTCTTTCGTAATCCCAAACAACTGACCACACAACTTAGAGGAAGGAGGATTTATTTGCGCACAGTTTTTGGAGATTTGGGGTTCAGTTCATGTGAGGCCGGGGTCTACAGGTCTCAGGGCATGGTGGCAGGAAGTAAAGAGAGGGAGAGAGCAAGGGCTCTGCTCTCACATCATGGAGACTGGAAGCAAGGGGATTCAAAGACACAAGCACAGTCTCCAAAGCCACACCCTAGGGACCCACCTTCTCCAGCCACACCCCATCTGCCTAGGTGACCACCCAGTAAATCCATTACAATGGGTATCTTCTGATGAGAATACAGCCCCCATGACTATATCAACTCTGAACACTATACATGAACTCTTCATGGGATATTCTATACATAATCATCACACGGGGCTAGAAAAAAAGTAGCATGTAGTAAAATATAAAATTCAAGGTTGACTACAACGAGAAAGTCCACTTCCTACATGACGTCTTTGTCTTTACCATGCTGATGCATATTATACAACTTGAAGATGGGGATACAAAGTACCATTTCCCAAACACCAATGGTTCTGCAGATTCTATTTTCTGTAGTGTTTTTCTAAGGGTAAATGTCCAAGAGAATGCATATTAGCAAAATTTCATCCAGGTAAAAGAGCCTCCAAAAATAAATCGAAAGCTCTCAGTATCCCAGCTTTGCAAATATCTAACAATGCCATTCAAGTAAAAGTCTTGTAACCAACTATCAGCAGGTTGCTCACTGTAAATTTTGGAGGGACCAATAATTACCTCATGGTTTTCTCCTAATTCTTATAGATTCAACTAATAGTGGATGTGACAAAGTCCTCTGAAACTCAAAGAGCCCAAGAGATACATGATCTACATTAATCATGTTTTCTCTCCAGCAAAACTGGTCAGCAAAATCGGGTGGGTTGTAATCACGTTCATGCCAATCAGAGTATCTGTTCACATAGGATGACCCACCTCCTTTTCTTTAATGAGTAGGAATGTGAATTTTCTGACCCACCCTGATAAAGAATTACTGAAATAACATATTTCTATATTGCCAAGAATGCACGAAATCCATGCAGCTATAAGGTCTCTATGGAGAAAGAATGTTTTCGTTCAAAGCTATGTACTAGGGGAAGGAAAGAAAAGATGAATCATGGAGCATTCACCACAGGGTGCACACTGAGTCCATTCTCTTCCCGTTGGCTATGGTTCATGGTCCCCAGTCCCTGGACAACTGGACCTTTTACCTTCTCGTCCATCAACCTGTCCCCTGATACATGCTCGCATTGGCAGAACTGACCTCAAGGAAATAGGAGTCAACTCGGGGAGGAGACTGTGGTTGGCTGTCAACAGTGATGCTGTGAAACTCAGGAAACTTCCTCTGCTATTAAGAGGCTACAGTTCTGGAAATAATAATCATAATAGGTAGAGAAAACAATTCATTTGGGAATAAGGAATGCTAGTTTAGCTTTAGTACGTTAAGTGTCCTTCTTTGGTGTTTAGAAGCTTAGCAGCCGGGATCAAGCTTGGCTTTCTGGAAGGAGTCTTATTCTTGCTAAATATATAGACACTGAGCAGAGGCATGCTGTGGTATGGGAGACCCACCTGGTCCCCAGCTCTTTGCAAACTGTTTCCAAAGGAAATACAAGTTGCATACTGAAAATATTCACCTGCCAACCTGATGAAACACTCTTCCAAGGGCAGGGGATGAAGACAGCCTGGATGTCTCAACATTGTGTGTCTGCTTCCTGCCTTCTTCCCAACAGCAGGCACCTTCCAATACCTGGAATGCAGGTTTACACAAATAGTACCTCGCCTTTGTAAATTTACAGTGTGAAAAGCTCCTTCTCAAATATGTCTTGTATGCGTTTTTAAAATTACACACACAAAAAAATCTGAAGCTCAGAGGGCTTAACTTTCTTACAACCACAGAGAGTGAAGTGTTGCTACTCTTTTAAAAAGCACTGTTTTCCATTTTGCCCCTGCTACGGTTTGCATTTAGAGTGTTCTCCAGACCTCAGGTGGTAGAGGAGGCTGCCATGTTGGAGGCGGGGCTTGGGGTGTTGGGTGTGGCCCTGGGGGCATGGCCAGTGACAGTGTTTCCAGGACTAGCTGCTGTGGCTTCTGCTTTTTCTCTCTTCCTGTTGTCATAACCTGGTAACAAGCTCTCTTCCTCTCTCTGCTCCCTATCATGACGCCCTGAAGACCTGCAGCCCCGGCTCCTGCTTGTAAGCTTAGCATGGACAGAACATCTCCAGAACCATAAGCAGATGCATTCTTCTTCCTTAAATCTCTAGGACTTTGAGCAAATAAATCCTCCTTCCTGAAGTTGTAGCTATCAGGTATTTGGGGTCACAGTGGCCAGGATGTTGTCTGAAATAGTCCCCACTAAATTCAGGTGACTTGGAACTAAACTCCAATCCTAATGTGTATCCAGATCTAGGCAGGAGTACCGTGGGCTACTAACAGTATGGAGGGAACGATGGCAGGGTGTGGAGACCATACCTAGAGACGTCCGCCATCTACAGAGCTTCTCCAAGGTCTGGCGATCCCTACAACTACTTGGGGAGACAGGCTCGGTGGAAACAGCACTGCACCAGGAATCTGTGGGGCTCAGCGAGTGTCCCCCTTCCTACAATCAGCAATTGATTTCACTGGATGGAGCAACATCTCTGGTCTCAGAATTCTATATTGAGATGGGAGAGCAGGAGTGTCAACAGACGCAAGTGTAAAACTCAAGATGCTGGGGTCAACAGAGAAGGGCGGGCTTTCAAATCTTGCACCCCTCCTTCAAGTAACAGACCCACAGAGCACAGGCAGCACATACCTGAGCCAGACCTTTTGCTTTGTTTTGCAGGCAAGTACTGGGAACCTGTACTCAGTTAGCTCGAAACCCCCTACCACTGACATTTGAACCCAGCCTCCGCCTCTTACCAGGTGAAGACTTGTACAGGTCAATTAGCTCTTCTGTGCCTCAGTTTCCTTATCAATAAAAGGGGAAATAACAGTAGGTTCTCCCCAAGTTAAAGGTAAGGATAAGCTGATTCACATATATTGCTTAGAATAGTATCTCATATGAGTTTGAGGCTCAATACATGATGGTTGTATATTATTGTTATCATTCTCACTATTATTATTATCAAGTATGAACATCCGCACTTAAAAGAATACAATATTTTAAGGATTCCTCGGTTTTTATGTTGGTCCATCTCCCTGGAATTCTCCAATTTTTGCATGCTGCAAAACGTCAGTGATCTTATTCTGGGAAGCTGTTCACTGTGTCTTCATTGAATCAGTTTGCTTTTAGTAAAAGAACGAAGAAAAGGTTTGTGGTATGCCTATTTTCTCATACTATGTATACAAAAACATACAGTGTCCTTGTGCGGTCTATTTTTCAGGTTGTTCTTGTCCTTGTGCCTGGGAGAAATTCCATCGTAAGAATTCAGTGAATGAACCGGTGATGGCGTGCTACTCGTGAGTGCTGTAAGTGTATGACAGGGATATGATAGAAAAAAAGCTTGCCGGAAGCGACGATAATTTGCATTACTCCTCTTTTTGTTGTCTGGATAAAATTTAGCACAGCCTCCTGGAGAGATGATTTTCTGGGTTTTTCATTTTAAATGAAAGGAGTGAAGAAAAATAAGTATGCTTAACCTTGGCTAACTGCCTTTGAGTGACTGTCACCAACATTTTGAAATTGAAAGGGAAGAGAAAGAAGAACTCTTTTGTACCAAAATCATCTTGGGCAAGGATGTCACCCGCACGCCTCTCCATGGATCTATAAACAGTCATGCACCACATCCCAGCCTTCTGGCCCATCACAGGCTGCTGGGCAAAAGAGATCCCCTAAGACGACAGTAGAGATGAACATCTTTATCACCCAGTGACATTGTACCTACCGCAATGACACAGCACCATGTGACACTTAGAACTAACTGCCAGGAGTGTGAACATCTAGCATGTGGCAGTGATGTACAGTACATAATTGTGTGTGTGTGTGTGTGTGTGTGTGTGTGTGTGTGTGTGTGTGTGAGAGAGAGAAAGAGAGGGAGAGAGAGAGAGAGAGAGAGAGACCGGGGATCGAACCCAGGGGTGTTCTACCTCTGAGCGACACTCCCAGTCCTATTTTATTTTTCATTTCAAAACAGGGTCTCGCTAAGTTGTGGAGGGCCTCCTTGATAAGTTGCTGAGGCTGGCCTCCAACCTGCGATCCTCCTGTTTCAGCCTCCCAAGTACTGGGATAACAGGCATACGCCACCACCATGCAGGGCTCCTGATACTTGATAGTAATAATTAATGACTATTACTGGTTCTTATATTTACTATACCATATTTTACCATGATTTTTGTGTATGCTCCTTCTATTTACAGCCTCAGATGTCTTTTTTTTTTTTTTTTTTTGCGGTACCAGAGATTGAACACAGGGGCGTTCTACCTCCGCGCTACGCCCCCGGCCCTATTTTTTATGCTTTATTTTGTAACCGGGTCTCACGAAGTTGCGGAGGGC
>PVJS01055066.1:0-12766 GCA_004027185.1 Glis glis | reverse complement strand
CGGAGGGCCTCACTAAGTAGAGAGAGAGAGAGAGAGAGAGAGAGAGAGAGAGAGCTGAGGCTGGCCGCGAACCCGGATCCTCTGGTCTCCGCCTCCCAAAGTACTGGGATGACAAGCGTGCACCACCACGCCCGGCCTCACTAGAAGCTTTTTCTTAAGCCGGGCATGGTGGCACATGCCTGTCATCCCAGTACTTGGGAGGCTGAGACAGGAGGATCGCAGGTTTGAGGCCAGCCTCAGCAACTTAGCGAGACTCTCAGCAACCTAGTGAGACCCTGTTTCAAAACAAAAAAATAAAAAGGACCCGGGCGTGGTAGCGCACACTTGTAATCCCAGTACTTGGGAGGCTGAGACCGGAGGATCTGGGTTCGTGGCCAGCCTCAGCTACTTAGTGAGGCCCGCGGCAACTCAGTGAGACCCTTTTTCAAAATAAAAGGATAAAAAATAGGGCTGGGGGTGTAGCCTGGAGGTAGAATGCCCCTGGGTTCCATCCCCAGTACCACACACACAAAAAAATTAAATAAAAAAATAATAAAATAAAAAGGGCTGGCGATGTAGCTCAGAGGTAGAACACCCCAGGTTCAATCCCTAGTACCTCCCACAGTCCCCCCAAAGCAGCTTTTCCTCGCTGCCTCTGTCCACTGTGGTCTTTCCTTCTGGACCTTGCAAATGACTGTGAAGGCTCATGGGGGTCAGGACCCTGGAGACTGGGTCTTGACCTTGTTTGTGGCTTCGCTGGCTGAAAATGAGAAATGAGTAATAAATGCTGGTGCTCTCCGGCCCAGGGGAGAGGCCGTGGCTCCGGCACTCACCGTCTTCACCTCTGTGTACGCCTGCAGGCCATACTCGCCCAACTCCCGGCCGCTCCCCGACATCTTGTAGCCGCCAAACGGGGACTGGGCCCCAAACACATCATAGCAGTTGACCCTAAGATTTGAAATGACAATGCAGAGATCACAGTAGGGGACGCGTGCGCCCGCCCCAGCACCCCCGGCACGGGTCTAGCATCTCGTTAAGGAAACATGGATGGGCGAGGCCCTGGTAATGACGAGTCATGGAGGAGGCCAAAGCAAGCCACAGGAGACAGGCCTGCAGGCGCCTTCGTGATGTGGCCACAAGTAGATGTCAGAAACAGCGCATGTGACCGGGCGTGGGGGCGCACACTTGTCATCCCAGTACTTGGGAGGCGGAGACCGAAGGATCCCATTCGCGGCCAGCCTCAGCTACTTAGTGAGGCCCTCCGCAACTTCGTGAGACCCGGTTTCAAAATAAAGTATAAAAAATAGGGCCGGGGGTGTAGCGCGGAGGTAGAACGCCCCTGGGTTCAATCCCCGGTACCGCAAAAAAAAAAAAAAAAAAAACAAACAGTACACGTGACAGCTTCTGACCTGAACTAGTCATTTTTGCTAATTAGGTACTAATTTTTTCAACCTAAAAAAATCAAGATGGAGCCGGGCATGGTATGGCAAGCTTGTAATCCCAGTACGTGGGAGGCTGAGACCGGAGGATCAGAGTTCACAGCCAGCCTCAGCTACTTAGTGAGGTCCTCCACAACTTAGTGAGACCCTGTTTCCAAATGAGGAATAAAAAATAGGGCTGGGGCCGGGCGTGGTGGCGCACGCTTGTAATCCCAGTACTTTGGGAGGCGGAGACCGGAGGATCCCGGTTTGCGGCCAACCTCAGCTCTCTCTCTCTCCCTGTCTCTCTCTCTCTCCCTGTCTCTCTCTCTCTCTCTCTCTCTCCCTGTCTCTTTCTCTCTCTCTCTCTCTCTCCCTGTCTCTCTCTCTCTCTCTCCCTAGTGAGGCCCTCCGCAACTTCGTGAGACCCAGTTTCAAAATAGAGTATAAAAAATAGGGCCGGGGGCGTAGTGCAGAGGTAGAACATCCCTGGGTTCAATCCCCGGTACCGCAAAAAAAAAAAAAATAGGGCTGGGATGTAGCTCAGAGGTAGAATGCCCTTGGGTTCCATCCCCAGTACAGGAAAAAAAAAAATCAAGACAGGCATGGTGGTGCACTCTGTAATCCCAGCAGTAGGGAGGCTGAGACAAGAGGAGCGCAAATTCAAGAGTAGCTTCAGCAATTTAGCAAGACCCTCAGCAGTTTGGTGAAACCCTGTTTCAAAATAAAAAATAAGGCCAGGTATGGTGGCGCACGTCTGTCATCCTACTACTTGGGAGGCCGTGAACGTGCAATCCTCCTGTCTCAGCCTCCCAAATACTGGGATGACAAGCGTGCGCCACCACGCCCGGCTGTGCTGAGCTTTTAAGGCCAGCACTGCGGTGGTGTGTACCTTCGACTCTGGTCTCCTGCCCTTGTAACATCTGGGTGAAGAGCCTCAGTCATCCATCTGGGAGCCCAGGCAGAGCATCTACACTGCAGAGAAGCTTAATCTCCTGGAGGGAGGTCGTTGAAACTCTCCACTCTATCAGCTGCTACGCATACCCCTGACCAGGAAAAACGGAGCCCGGCATTCCAAATTCAGGGATTCCAGAGAACCCTGGCTCTGGGGACTCTTCACTGGGTGGGAAGGGGTCAGGGCGAGGCCACTAAAGGCTCTTACCACACGGTGCCGGCCTGCAGGGCTTGGGACAGATAATTGGCCTTGTCCAGGTCTTTTGTGAAGACAGCTGCGGCCAGCCCGTACTTGGAATTGTTGGCTCGCCCGACGACTTCCTCTATGGTCTTGAATTTCAGGATCTGCATCACTGGCCCGAAGATCTGGGGGGGAGAGAGCAGCATAGGGGGGTGAGTAACAGGGAAGCACGTTGCTGAGTTGCTGAGGGTCTCACCAAGTTGGTGAGGCTGGCCTCGAACCTGCCATCCTCCTGTGTCAGTCTCCCAAGTACTGGGATTACAGGCATGTGCCACCTTGCCCCGCATGTATCTGAGTTGGTTTATTTTGTGTGTGTGTGTGGTACTGGGGATGGAACCCAGGGGCATCATTCTACCTCTGAGCTACACCCCCAGCCCTGTTTTTTTTTTTTTTGAAACAGGGTCTCACTAAGTTGTGGAGGGCCTCACTAAGTTGTCGAGGCTGGCCGAGAACCTGCGATCCTCCTGTCTCAGCCTCCCAAGTACTGGGATTAAAAGCGTGTACCACCACGTCCAGCTTATTCTTTTATTTTGAAACAGGGTCTCACTAAGTTGCACAGGGCCTCACTAAGTTGCCGAGGCTGGCCACAAACCTGTGATCCTCCTGTCTTACCTCCCATGTACTGGGATTACAAGCGTGCACCACCACGCCCGGCTAATATCTGAGATTTTAAAGAAAAACCTCAGCCGGTTGCAGTGGGGCACACCTATAATCCCAGTACTTAGGAGGCTGTGACAAGAGGGTCGCAGGTTCAACCCAGTGCATGGTAATTTAGCAAGACCCTATTTCAAAATAAAAAATAAAAAGGGCTAGGGTAGGGTAGGTGTAGCTCAGTAGTAGGACGTCTCGCCCCCACTAGGTTTAATCACCAGTACACATAAAAGGGTCTAGAGAGAGTGCAGCACTAAATATTAGTGAAATAAATTAGAGCTGCAGCCCTGAGTTTGGAATGAGCATCGAGGGGAAATATCAAGACAATCTCATTCGAAGGTCTAATCCAATGTCGTGCAGTATCAAGGCCTCAGGAAGGGCCGGGTGGTGCCACTCCCAGACTCACGGCTGGAAGGGACCAGAACACAAGGCCTGTCGGCTACACTGGGGGACATACACGGTCTCCCAGACAGCGGCAGCCACCGCGGGTCCCAGAGAGTGAAGAGATCAGACGCAAATGTAAATAACTTGTTCTAGGCACAGGGCTGGCCCAAAGCCAGCGGATGGGCCACAGGGTCAAGATGGCAGACCAAGCCAGGCGTGGGGGTGCACGCCTGTCATCCCAGTACTTGGGAGGCTGAGACAGGAGGTTCGCAGGTTCAAGGACAGCCTCAGCAAGTAGTGAGACGCTCATCAACCTAGCGAGACCCTGTGTCAAAACCAAAAATAAAAAAGGCTGGAGGTAAGCCAGGCATGGTGGCACACGCTTGTAATCCCAGTACTTGGGAGGCTGAGACTGGAGGATCTGGGTTCACAGCCAGCCTCAGCTAGTGAGGCCCTCCGCAACTTAGTGAGGCCCTGTTTCAAAATAAATAAAAAATAGGGCTGGAGGTATGGCTTGGAGGTAGAATGCCCCTGGGTTCCATCCCCAGTATCTCACACACACAGACACACACACACACACACACACACACACACACACACACACAAAGATGCCAGATCAAATCACCCACCTCTCCTTCCCCTAAGAGCATCCCCCCAAGCACGGGCCGCTGCCAACCTCCTCCTTTGCGATGGTCATGCTGTCCTGCACATCTCCAAACACGGTGGGCTGGATGAAGTAGCCACGGTCAGCAGCCGCCCCGCCGCCGCACAGTAGCTTCGCCCCCTCCTGCTTCCCGGAATCGATGTAGCCCAGAATCTTCTTAAACTGAGTTTCATTCACCTGCAGGAGAAGGAGCCCAGGGTGAGGGAGAATCTAGGTTCAGACATCTACATTTCAGGCAACTGGGGAAGAGGCCAAGGTCTTGAATGAGCAAGGTTAGGAGAGGAAACACAGCGGCCAAGAAACGCGAAACACGCCGGGTCCAGCAGTACAAGCCTGCTATCCTAGGACGTGGGAGGCTGAGACAGGAGGATCATGGGTTTGAGGCCAGTCTCAGCAACTTAGCGAGATCCTCAGCAACTTATCAAGACCCTGGTTCAAAATGAAAAAATTTTAGTTGAAGCCGGGCGTGGTGGCGCACGCTTGTAAATCTCAGTACTTGGGAGGCTGAGACCAGAGGATCCAGGTTCATGGCCAGCCTCAGCAGCTTAGGCTCTCAACAACCTAGTGAGACTCTATTTCCAAATAAGAAATTAAAAAAATCAGGCTGGGGGGGTGTAGCTTGAAGGTAGAATGCCTCTGGGTTCAATCCCCAGTACCAAAAAAAAAAAAGTACATTTTGCCAGGTGTAGTGACATACACCTGTAATCTCAGTACTCAGGAAGCTAAGACAGGAGGATCGCAGGTTCAAGACCCACCTCAGCCAAGTAGTGAGACTCTCAGCAACCTAGTGAGACCCTGTTTCAAACAAAACAAAACAAATAGGGCTGGGGGTGTAGCTCAGAGGTAGAACACCCCTGGCTTCAATCCCTAGTACCAAAAAATAAAGTAAACAAATAAATAGGACTAGGGGGAATAGCTCAGAGGCAGAATGCCCCTGGGTTCAATCCCTAGTACCACAAAAACAAAAACAAAAAGGTTAGCCGGGCGTGGTGGTGCACACTTGTAATCCCAGTACTTGGGAGGCTGAGAAAGGAGGATCACAGGTTTGCAGCCAGCCTCAGCTACTTAGTGAGGCCCTCCACAACTTAGTGAGACCCTGTTTCAAAATAAAGAATAAAAATAGGACTGGGGGTGTAGCTCAGAGGTAGAATGCCCCTGGGTTCAATCCCCAGTACTGCAAAAAACAAATAAATTAATTAAATAATTAAAAAATAAATAAAATAAGCCAGGTGTGGTGGCGCACACTTGTAATCCCAGTCCTTGGGAGGCTGAGACTAGAGGATCACAGGTTCATGGCCAGCCTCAGCTACTTAGTGAGGCCCTGTGCAACTTAGTGAGACCCTGTTTCAAAATAAAAATAAAATAAAATAGGGCTGGGGGTGTAGCTCGGAGGTAGAATGCCTATGGGTTCAATCCCCAGTACCACCATCACAAAAAAAAAAGGCCCCATAAAGCTGTTACACAGAGAGGGAGAGAAGTTGCGCTCATAACCCTGGCCCAGGGTGGGACTAGGCCACCTCAGACATGGCCGTAGCACCCCTACCAAGGTTCACCCGGCCTCTAAACTGTGCGAAGGAGACAGCAGGTGGGGCGGTCCCCCCCAGGAGACACACAACTGGTAGGTGGCAGAGACAGACTTAGCCCCAGCCCGCCTGACTCTGAGCTCCAGGGCTCTTTCTGCTTCCCCACGCTGGCTTGGTCCAGGCCCACCCATGGCTGCCTGGCTTACCTGAGGCCCCTGCTCCGTCCGGCTGTCGAAAGGGTCCCCCACCACCCGAGACTTGGCCCGGGCCACGCTTCGCTCCACGAACTCCTCGTAGATGTCCTCCTGCACGAAGGTGCGGGAGCCGGCACAACAGCACTGGCCCTGGTTGAAGAAGAGGGCGAAGTGGGCCTGCTCCACGGCCCAGGCCACTGCGGGGAAGCGACAGGGACAGAATGCACCATGAGAAGAGGAGGAGGTCCCCAGCGCTGCCCACCGCGTCGCCATCCACCTCGCCATCGGGGCTGGTGCCCACTGGGTGCCGCGGCCTGAGGCAGCCAAGACAGCCAGAGCTCCCTTCGCCGAGGGTGGGCAGCAGCTGGGGGACAGACAGGAAGAGAAGCGCTGCTTGAGGGAAGTCTGGGGGGCTACTCGGCAGGACCAGGAGGAAGGACGTGACGGGGCCAAGTGGCAAGGGCACGTGTGTCACGCAGCAGGCACCCCAGGGCCTGGCCCTGCCGGACCAAGGCAGCAAACAGGGGAGAGGAGAGCGAGGCCAGAGGGTGCGCCCTGAGCCCGTCCCGCCGAGGGTGAGGACCGGGGAGTGAGCAACACCCACTGGCCGCTGCCTCCGCCCCAGACGCACCCCCACTTACTGTCGGCGTCTGACATGATGATGTTGGGGCTCTTTCCCCCCAGCTCCAGCGTCACTTTCTTGAGGTTGCTGCTCCCCGCCGCAACCTGGATCAGGTGGCCGACCTGTGGAGACAGGAGCAGAGACGAGCTCTCCATGGGGGAAGAGACACAGAACGGAGACCCGAACCATGACGATGAAGCTGCGTACTGAGCGCTGCCCACACACCAGGCCCCGCGCCAGTGCTCAGCGCACGCCACCTTCCATCAGTGGCTGGGTGTGGTGGCGCACGCTTGTAAACCCAGTACTTGGGAGGCTGAGGCAGGAGGATCACAGGTTCGTGGCCAGCCTCAGCTACTTAGGCCCTCTGCAACTAAGTGATACCCTGTTTCAAAATAAAAAAATAAAATAGGGCTGAGGATGTAGCTCAGAGGTGGAATGCCCCTGAGTTCAACCCCCAGTGCCACAAAAGTAACTAACTAAATAAATATCTTTGTTTTTTTTTTTTTCGTACCGGGGATTGAACCCAGGGGCTTTCTACCTCCAAGCTACACCCCCGGGCCCTATTTTTTTATACTTTTATTTTTGAAACCGGGTCTCACGAAGTTGAAGAGGGTCTCACTAAGTAGAGAGAGAGAGAGAGAGCTGAGGCTGGCCACGAACCTGGATCCTCCAGTCTCTGCCTCCCAAAGTACTGGGATTACAAGCGTGCACCACCACGCCCGGCTTATCTTTTTTTTTTATTTGTTTGTTTTGTTTTGTACTGGGGATGGATGGAACCTGGGAGCATTCTACCTCTGAACTATACCCCCAGTCCTATTTTATTTTATTTATTTATTATTTATTTATTATTTATTTTTGGTACTGGGGATTGAACCCAGAGGCATTCTACCTCCAAGCTACACGCCAGCCCGATTTATTTCTTCTTTGGAAACAGGATCTCGCTAGGTTGCTGAGAGACTTGCTAATTTGCCAAGGCTGCGTTTGAACCTGTGAGATCCTCCTGTCTCAGCCTCCCAAGTACTGGGATTACAGGTGTGGACCACCATGCCTGGCTATTTTTTTTTTTTTTTTGCAGTACCAGGGGTTGAACCCAAAGGCATTCTACCTCCGGGCTATACCCCCAGCCCTATTTTTTATTCTTTATTTTGAAACAGGGTCTCACTAAGTTGCGGAGGCCTCACTAAGTAGCTGAGGCTGGCAGCGAACCCAGATCCTCTGGTTTCAGCCTCCCAAATACTGGGATTACAAGCATGCGCCACTACACCCAGCTATTTATTAATTTTTTGGTGGGGGCAGTACCAGGGATTGAACCTAGGGGCATTCTACCTCCAGGCTACACCCCCAGCCCTATTTTTTATTCTTTATTTTGAAACAGGGTCTAAGTATAGAGGGCCTCACTAAGTAGCTGAGGCTGGCGGCGAACCCGGATCCACCGGTATCATCCTCCCAAGTACTGGAATTACAAGCATGTGCCACCACGCCCGGCTCTATTTTTTAATTTTAAACAGAGCCTCACAAGTTGCCCAGGCAGGCTTTGAACCTGCAATCCTCCTGTCTCAGCCTCCCAAGTACTGGGATTACAGGCATGCACTTCTACGCCTGACTAAATTCTATCCTTTTAATGACTTCAGTGGTAGAGCACTTGTGTAGCATGTGTGAGGCCCTGGGTTCTATACCCAGCCCCATACATAAAAACAAAGCAAAACAAAAACCCAGTAATATGATGCCAAAGAGCTGGGAGTAGTGGTGCACGCTTGTCATCCCAGTACTTGGGAGGCTGAGACCAGAGGATCCGGGTTCGCGGCCAGCCTCAGCTACTTAGTGAAGCCCTCCGCAACTTAGCAAGACCCTGTTTCAAAATAAAGAATAAAAAATAGGGCTGGGGGTGTAGCCTGGAAGTAGAATGGCCCTGGGTTCAATCCTCGGTACCACAAAAAAAAAAAAAAAAAATGATACCAAAGCCTGTTACTATCTGGCTACATGGTCCCGCTGTCTCTGCTACATAAATGTTATCATCATCACTTGAAAGGAAGTCAACAGGGCCTCCCGGACATTCAGTGAACCTCCCCATGTCACAATAGCAAGGCCAGGATTTGAACTCAAGTCCTCTGAAGTCACAGCGGTAGCGCTGCGGCAGGAGCCTGGTGTGGCCGAGGTATCTGGCTCCGGCTCTGGGCTTTCGGAAGTCAGCCCACCCTAGCTGCCTCGTCCCATCAGGGACGCTACCAGTCCCTCCCGACAGCACTCAGCCACGAAGCCTGCTCCATCACCCCTGGCACATACGCAAGGACCTGGCTGAACCGACTCAGAGGCAAGTCCTGGGGACAGAGCGTGACACACAGCTCAGACCCAGGGTCTGAGGACGGCAGGAACGTGAGCCAACCACTACGTGGTCCCGTGTCTCTACTACATAAATGTTAGCATCGTCACTTGAAAGGAAGTCAACAGGCCTCCCGGACATGAGGTCCACAGCGTGAGGCCCGGGACGCCTTACCTCGGTGGAGCCTGTGAAGGCCACTTTGTCCACGTCCTCGTGCGAGGCGATGGCGGCCCCGGCTGTGGGGCCAAACCCAGGAACGATATTGACCACGCCAGGGGGGAAGCCGGCCTGTAGAAAAAACCAAGGGGACACTAGGAGTCACCGTCCTGTTCCAAGGGCCGGGTCAGGGGACAACCCAGCCCTTCCCAGAGAGGCCAAGAGTTCACTGGGGACACAGGTGAGCTGACGCCACCGCTATGGGGCAAGGAATTCAAAGCAGTTCAGACAAGGCGCCTGTAATGGGGTCTCTGGTGGATAATTCCTAATTCACCAAGAACGGTGATTTTCATTCTTTTTTTTCTTGTGTGTGGCACTGGGGATTGAACTTAGGGGCAGGCTATCTCCAAGCTACACCCCCAGCCCTTTCTTTTTTTTTTTTTTTTTGCGGTACCGGGGATTGAACGCAGGGGTGTTCTACCTCTGCGCTACGCCCCCGGCCCTATTTTTTATACTTTATTTTGAAACCGGGTCTCACGAAGTTGCGGAGGGCCTCACTAAGTAGCTGAGGCTGGCTGCGAACCTGGATCCTCCGGTCTCCGCCTCCCAAGTACTGGGATTACAAGAGTGCACCACCACACCTGGCCACCCCCAGCCCTTTTTAAGTTTTGTTTTGAAATAGGATCTTGCTAAATTGCTGAGGCTGGCCTTGAACCTGAGCTCCTCTTGTCTCAGCCTTCCAAGTACTGGAATTGCAGGCATTCAACATCACACCTAGCTTGTTTGTTTGTTTGTTTGTTTGTTTGTTTGTTTGTTGGTGGCACTGGGAATTGAACCAACCCATGGGGCATTCTACCTCCGAGCTACACCCCCAGCTGTATTTTATTTTTATTTTGAAACAGGGTCTTGCTAAGTTAATGAGAGTCTCACTATTTGCTGAGGCTGTCCTCCAACCTGCACTCCTGCCTCAGCCTCCCAAGTCCTGGGATTACGAGCATGCGCCACCATGCCCGGCTTATTTTTATTTTTTGAAACAGGGTCTCAATAAGTTGCTCAGGGCATCACTTAAGTTGCTGAGGCTAGCCTCGAAACTGCAATCCTCCTGTCTCAGCCTTCCAAGGACTGAGATTACAGGCTTGAGCCACCACGCCTGGCTAATTTTCATTCTTCAAAGGGATTCTGCCTTGAAGCCCAATGCTGGAAATCAGTTGGCGGGGAGTCCCTCTGGCTTAAGTATGACGATGATGGGGTTCTGCAGACACCCCTGTTTGGAGGCCCTAGGCACCCCCCAAAGGCACATCTAGCCTGTGCAAGGACAGTTAGAGGTCAAGGGCCACGTGGCCACGCACCTCCTTGATCAAGTTGGCCACGTAGAGCGCGGTGAGCGGCGTCTGCTCGGCCACCTTCATCACCACCACGTTTCCGGTCGCCAAGGCGGGGCCCAGTTTCCAGGCTTGCATCAGGAGCGGGAAGTTCCACTGCACGGAACGAGAGGCGCCCCGAACCCCGGCCCCCTCAGTCAGCTACAGCGCACAGTGAAAGAGCGGTCCTCGGGGCAGAAGCGGCGCCACGTCCCCCACACCCCGACTCCAGGTTTCAGGACGCGGCGGGTGGACGAGGATGGCAGTGACGCAGACTGATCAGTGCTCGCAGGTACTACACACCACCCTGAGCCCCCGTCGTCACCTCCCGGAGCAGGCACTAGAGTAACTTCTATGTGTGCGTGTGTGCGCGTGTGTTACTGGGGATTGAACCCAAGGGCTTACTACCTCTGAACTACACCCTCACCACTTTTTATTTATTTTTAATTAATTAATTAATGTATTTATTTATTTATTTATTTTTGTGGTACTGGGGATTGAACCCAGAGGTATTCTACCTCCAAGCTACACCCCCAGCCCGATTTTACTTCTTATTTGCAAACAGTGTCTCGCTAGGTTGTCCTATGAGAGTCTTGCTACCTGCTGAGGCTGTCCTCGAACATGCAATCTTCCTATCTCAGCCTCCCAAGTACTGGCATTACAGGTGTGCACCACCACACCTGGCTTAACTTCTACTTTCGGAGGGAGAAACTGAGGCTTAGGGGAGTAAGTTTGCAGGTGGCAGGGCTCCGACTTGAACCCCGGTCAGCTTGGCATGCCTGTGTCTTCAGCCGCCCATTCCCAGCCATCTTCCAAGGTCACCCTTCGCAATGAGCCGGGCAAGGCTGCATCTCCCACGTCACCCTCCCGCTGCCCTTGGGTGAGGCTGGCACTCACCGGGATGATCTGCCCGCACACCCCCACGGGCTCGTGACGGGTGTAGCTGAAGAAGTCTCCATCGATGGGAATGGTCTTCCCGTGGTACTTGTCAGCCCAGCCGGCATAATACCTTTAAACAAAGAAAAGTCTGATTTGCTTTTTTGTTTTGTTTGGTACTGGGGATAGAACCCAAGGGCCTTGCTGAGGCTGGCCTCAAACCTGAGGTCCTCCTGTCTCAGCCTCCCAAGTTCTGGGATTATGGGCATGGACCACCACACCCAGCTTAGAAAAGTCCAAGTTTTAAGCAAGGTCAGGGACCCCTGTTATCCCCGGCAGGAAAGGAGACTCAAATTGATCTATCTGGGTCTTTCTTTTTTTCTTTTTTTTTTTTTTTTTTTTGGTACTGGGGATGGAACCCAGAAGCATTCTACCTCCAAGTTATACACCAACCCAATTTTTTTTTTTTTTTTTGCGGTACCAGGGATTGAACCCAGGAGTGTTCTACCCCCAAGCTACACCCCTGGCCCTATTCTTTTTTATACTTTATTTTGAAACTGGGTCTCACAAAGTTGTGGAGGGCCTCACTAAGTAGCTGAGGCTGGCTGCGAACCCGGATCCTCCAGTCTCTGCCTCCCAAGTACTGGAATTACAAGTGTGCACCACCACGCCCGGCCCAACCCGATTTTATTTACTTGGAAACAGGGTCTAAATTGCAGAGGGTCTTGCTAAGTTGCCAAGGCTGTAACCAAACACCAAATTCCAGGGCCCACTCTCAACCAATGTACCCCAGCTCCCTAGAGAATCAATATTTTGGGGGGGGCAAGTCTTGGGGATTGAACCCAGGGGCAATCTACCTCCAAGCTATACCCCCTTTTTGTTTTTGGTGCTAGAGATTGAACCCAAGAGTATTCTACCTCTGAGCTATACCGTAGCCCTATTTATTTATTTATTCATTTATTTATTTAGTGGTACTAAGGATTGAATTCAGGGACATTTTAACTCTGAGCTAAACCCCAGCCCTATTTTTTATTCTTTATTTTGAAACAGTGTCTCGCTAAGTTGCGGAGGGCCTCACTAAGTTGCTGAGGCTGTCCTCAAACCTGCGATCCTCCTGTCTCAGCCTCCCAAGTACTGGGATTACAAGTGTGCGCCACCACGCCTGGCTCACCACAGCCCTTTTTATTTTATTTTTACTTACTTATTTATTTATTTTTTTAATGGTCCTGGGGATTGAACTCAGGGACAGTCTACCTCCAAGCTATATCCCCAGACCTATTTTATTTTTTCTTTCTTTCTTTCTTTTTTTTTTTTTACAGTACCGGAGATTGAACCCAGGGGCGTTCTACCTCCGAGCTACACCCCCGGCCCCATTTTTTATCCTTTATTTTGAAACAGGGTCTCACAAAGTTGCGGAGGGCCT
>PVJS01055065.1:0-12764 GCA_004027185.1 Glis glis | reverse complement strand
CAATATTAAAGTGCTGTGCTTTGTTGGGAAGATTCTTTGGCCATGACTGAGCTTCATAAAAAGAAGTATTATAATCTGTTAATTATATCAGTAACATAGTTATTGGTGAATGTAACAAAATAATCTATTTGTTATCTGGGACCTAAATCTAATTTCCTGTTTATATGGAAAGTCCTCCATCTTTTCTATGAAAAAGTAGATAAACTCTCATTCAATGAGCAGAATGTTGCTGAATGCTTCATAATTTCTATTCATGAGACCATTTGTTATGTTTCAATCATGGGTTAATAATAAATTTTAGTCAAACTTACTAATTTCAATTGAAGATGAGAGTCAGCCAATTAGGAAAAAAAACACAGTGTCATTATTTTCAGGTAACCTGTTGACTAGGGTTAGAAAAATGAAATTTGTATTCAGGGTACTAATGGTACCCTGTGATATAAATGTCACCCTCTAGAATTGCACAAGACACAATGTACACAGCCATACCTGGCAGTCAAGGTGCCTGAGCTATAGAAGAAAGGAATAGCATCAACTATGATAGGAGCAATATTTCATTACCTCTTCATAGTGTATAAAGGGAAGGGGAGGGTAGTAACATTATCAAAGCATATATTAACTTAGGATTTTATATCCATTTTGTCATTTTCACCAAGTGATTTAATAGTCTCACTTTGCATTTTTAAAACAAATGAACAAATATAAGGAAAACTTTAGTACAACATATTTCTAACATATTAGCGATTTAAAATGGGCAATGTTCAAATTAAGGTTGTTTTATTGACCTGCCACTCTACTTGTTTTGATGAGACCATAGTGTCTAAATGGAGACCAACAGACTAGAATTTTTCCCTAGGGCAATAATGATTCTTTTGTCTTTACCAATTCATTTAAGGGCTGGAACTGAGTTGATTTCCAACATCCTAAAGCATTCAGATATTTCATAAGGAGGTATAGGTTCTACAGTTGGCAGTCTTGGATGATAACAACTGCTAGACCGTAGGGCAAGTTGGATAAATGCTACATAATATACAATAGGTAGAAGGTACAAAGTACTAATTATGGAAAACACTCTTATTTTGTAGAGGAACAAGATGTCAGTAGAATTTCAGAGTCCTGCTACATTAGCCTTCTGTGTCATTCTAGAATACCTCTTACTGGTTATAATTCTTCACTTGCAATGTTTATAAATGTTAATGTTCAGCTATGTTAGCATTTTTATGAATTTTGATATCAAAGTCAGAAGAAACCTGGGTAGTAACCAAGTGATTTCATATAATGAAAAAATTAGCAATTCATGATTCTGGTGATGTTTAAAGTAGACAAGTACTGTCCTTTGCTTGGTGCTAAAACAATCAGGGCAAATGGGAAAAAATTATCAGGTGGAAGGACTTTCACAGATGGTAAAATTTACAAACACAAGATTGAGAGAGGTTTTAGTAGCCCTCAGGTTATTTATCTTTAGCAGAGAAACCATCAATAAGAAAATAAGTAAAATATACACAGTATTGCCTAAAGATCATAATTCCCATGAGGAAAATAAATAAGTGACGAGGGTTAGGGTATGATAGGACAATAAATTGTAAGGGTAAATAAGGTGGCCAGCGACGCTGTGTACAAAATATAACAGGATCGAATGATAGAAAGTAATGGAGGCAGCTACTTTGGATTGTGTGGTTGAGGAAGACTTTCCTACAGAATGAACATCTGAGCTGACATCTGAATGACAAGGAGATAGCTGTGTCAATAGTTTGGAGAAGAATCTTCAAAGACCCTTAGTGAGCACAAACCTGGCATGTTAAATGAACAAAAGCCAGTATTCCTGGAGCCAAATGAGGGGCGAATTGGAGGTACATGGATGAAATCAGAGAAAAGCAGGGATAGGCCACATTGGTCAAGGTAAGATTTTCATTCTTCATTAGGGTCTGTACATATAGCACATCTCGATTTGGGGATACCATTTCCCTAATGTGACACAGATGTTTATTTTACTTCCCTGCAGCACTCTTGCTGCCCTTGGGTTGGCCATCCTGTTGGGCAACCTGTGAACAGCCAAGAGTGATGCTCAAGGATGGGGATGCAGCACTGACCAGGAAAGACACCACCAGCCCTGTCTCATGCATGTATACTCAGTGGAGAAAATGCAGATGGAATGAGAATCATGAAGCCTAAGAGGTGAGAAAGTGAGATATGTGACCGACATGCACAATAAAGGAGGGCTAACCTAGCCTACAGTTAAGGCTCAACATACATGGAACAATGAAACGCTATTTTGTCTAACATATTATACCTCAGAAAGTCATTCCTAGATCTTTTTGTATTCTGTAACAATAAAATAGATTTAAAAATCCATTTATACAGTGTCTTATAAGGTTCTAAGTCTTTTCATATGCATTATCCTATTTAATATTCACAATAACTGTGATAGAGGTCAGCCAATTATAATTATCTCCATTTTAAAGATGAATAAGCTGAAGCTCTGAGAATTTAAATGACTTGTCTACAGTCATGAAATGAGTTAGTAATATAAGTAGTCTTAGCCTTATTCTGCACATGCTTACAACCAAAGGTCTGGTCTGAACTAAATATAGCAAAATTCCTTTCTCCATACAGTACTAGGCATTTATTTGAAGGCAAAAGAAAGAAGAGAGCATCCTCATTCTTAAGCAATATGAGTTCCATTTAGGGAGGTTTGCAGATGAGCACCAGATAATAATGTTCTGAAATTCTGTATGCACATGAGGTTAAGGAATACTCAGATTGATATGGGATTATTCTGTAACCTTGTCTTGACCAAAATTAATTTTTAAACTGGACATATAAATAGATAATGTGGCTAGATCTTAGTTCTTTTACATTCTGGAAATTCTCTGATTTTTTTTTTCTGTTCTTATCCTCAAAACCACTGCTAATCAATGAATCTTACCCACCATTTCCTCTAAGATTATTGTTTAGTTTAAAAATCTACAGCTTCTTTATTTCATAGATGAATCTCAGCTACTCTCTCTCTCTGCTGAAGACTTCTGCCCAGACACTCCAGAACGCTTGACTCAGCATTCTCTTCTCATGAGCTTATTCCCAGCTCTGAGCCTGATGCCAAGATTTCTATTGGAACTACCTCCTCCCAGAATGCTAAACTGTCAACCTTTAGGGAACTTCCTCTATTTCTTAGATAGTCAGTGGAGAATTCTAGTCAATTTGCAATTCTGAGTTTGCTGCCTTACTCAATGAACATTCTCTGTTGTTCTTACGTACTTAAGTGAGTTTATTTTCCTAATTTTTGCTTGAAGTCAGCAATTGCCTGGCTTTATTAATATAGATCATTTTATACTATATTTTTATAATGAGCCAGCACCTGGGAAACTGTCATATAAAAATACATTTGCTATTTTAAAATAATATCATCACCTTATTATAAATATTACATCTCTAATGTCTTCCCCCTACTACTATGCCTGCAAGTGTTTTCTCTATTAATTATAAATTGTCAATGATACATGTCAAATGATTAAGATGCAATAAAAATGTACAACTTCAATTGTATATTTGTGTTTATGTGTTTGTCTTACTCTTCATGACCATTAACAGGTGGTGCATGGCATGTAACGTACTGAAGACAAACACTGTTGTCAAACCCACGGTGTGTTCAAACCTGCCAAGTCCGGTGCTAGGTGTTTCTTGCATCCTATTTATTTTAGCCTTGCATCAACCCAAATGGATAGAGAATTAGTTTGCAGTACAAGTTTCCTTTTACAAAGTCAGTGAAGATCAAAGACATATTTTAAAATAGAAACTGAGGAGAAACATCTTTGTAAGAAACATGAAAAACACTTACAGGAACCAGGAATTTTTTAATCTCTTCCAATGCATGACTCATACGTGAATAAGCTTCTCCAGGTGGAGCGAACACTTCAATTAATACATGAAGTTCATCACTCAAGTGGGCATATTTAGCTTCCCCGCTCTTCCTTAATTCTTCTTCCTGTGAAAGAGGTTATATTTAGAAATACAAATCTACTCATTTGGCATTGATTTAACATTTACTGAGAATATGACAAAGGGGCATAATCTAAGCAAATTTCCTATAAGTAGAAAGAAACCCTTTGAGAAATAAAAATCTGCTACAAGTCATTTAAGGATTTTAAAATCATTTCTGAGTGTTTGAATGATTTAAAAAGACCTGGCATAATTATCATCTACAACAGATTTTAATCAGCTAAATTAAAATGCTAAACTTCTGAAAATAAGTCACAGAAATGCCATTAACTCTTTAATGCACATTGCTATAGTTTGGAAGGAAAGGAAAAGATTATTGTTGTTGTTGTTGTTTTGGTCTAATGTATATTATTTTGCTGATAATAAGCATAAGATTATCACTGCATTGTTTAAGAAAACTAAAACTCTCTAGCTTCTTTTTGAGAATTTGTAGAAGGTTACTTTTACAAGTAGGCAAAAAGTAGGGCAGGTATGCAAAACCAAGGCATCTCTCCCAGCCCGTGATTCCACTGCCAAGGTAATCACTGAGTTTCACACCAACATCTTTTCTATCATTCGCTGCCTTGTTTTGGTCAATAGGGGTATGCTAATGAAATAGCGGTTAAATATTCTGTTGGCATAGAGTCTGGAAGAGCTATGTAGCTTCTGATTAACTAACAATACAATTCTATTGGATGGGATTTTTCATGGTTCTGTGCCCAAGCCATCACTGAAACCTGATAAATTCTGCACAAGTAGAGAGCAAATCAGCATGTGGATACATGTATTTTTGTGCTAAGTATTTTATACTTATCATTTCTAATCACATTTTTGTACATATTCACATAGTACAGATTAGGAAATTGAGGTTAGAAGACTTCAGGAAAGATGGGATTCAAAAACTCAGCTCAGCTCCTTTTGCAGCCAGATTTTCATTTTTTAGAATTCCAATGAAGCAAAATTTGGTTAAAAAGGTAACATAAAAGCCGGGCGTGATGGCACACGCTTGTAATCCCAGTACTTAGGGAGGTGGAGATCGGAGGATCCAGGTTCGCGGCCAGCCTCAGCTCTCTCTCTCTCTCTCTCTCTCTCTCTCTTTCCCTGTCTCTCTCTCTCTCTCTTTCCCTGTCTCTCTCTCTCTCTCTCTCTACCTAGTAAGACCCTCCGCAACTTTGTGAGACCCGGTTTCAAAATAAAGTATAAAAAAATAGGGCTGGGGGTGTAGCGCGGAGGTAGAACGCCCCAGGGCTCAATCCCCGATACCGCAAAAAAGAAAAAGGTAACATAAATTATGTTTTACCTTTTTTGTCCCCAACAGTTATTACTGAAACAACCAGTAGTTATTTTACTAAATTTCAAAGGTTAAAAATAAATAAGGATAAAATAAATAATTCTTAGTTTTATATGGAGATTAAATAGAAAACTGACATGAATAGACCAAAACTGGATAAATGAAAATAAACTTGCTATTTGTTGTATGTGTCAACTGTATGACCCAGGCTAAACTGTTTTTCTGTTCAGGAATGTGTAGTGTTTTAAAATATGAAGAAGCCACGAAAGAGACAAGGATGTACCCTGCTCTCTGAAGTGTGTGTGTGTGTGTGTGTGTGTGTGTGTGTGTGCGTGTCCTTGTGTGTGTATTTGTATGTGTGTCCTTCAGCTTCCCAGATCTCTCTAATAACAGCACCTTTCAGCCAGAGTATCCACTCTCCACTTCCCTAACAATACTTTCTATCTCAAAGTAGGATTTTTCTATCATTAATTTACTTCATTTTATTATTTTTTAGAATTTTATTGATACAATATAATTATGCATTGTAGTGCGATTCAAAGTGATACATTCATATACTCACACACATCTCTCTCACGGTCATTCTCTACTAACCCCATCCTGCTACCTAGCCCCGCTCTCCCCATACACTCTAGTGAGGTTGTTAGTGATCCCTTCATACATGGACATAACATTATGTGTCTGTTTCCTGCCTCAAGCCTCCTTTCCTCCTCCCCTTCTTCCTCTCCCAATCCCCTTTCACCTATTCTATTCTATTCTATTCTATTCTATTCTGGTCCCTTTTCTTTCCTATTTTATCTCTAGTTTCCGCACATGAGAAACCCTGTGACCCTTGACTTTCTGAACAAACTAGGAATTTTTATTTTCTTAGTGTCCGATTCTCAGTTTGGGGAGGAGATACAGACTTGACCCAATGAATGCACCCATGGCGTGTAGTAAATGTTTCTTTTCTCGTAGGTCCTTCCAGGATACACAGTGCTTGTCAACTCTGAGGCCAGCTTGGTTTGGGCACAAATGCTAAATCAGTTCAGAGATTTCCCTATACTGATCCTTTCCCATTACTTCCCAAGCTAATTTCCAATGGCCATTGTTTACTTGCTAAACAAATTTTATAAGATCTGTGTACTCTATGGTGTGGCATTCAAATAAGAATTGTAAGAACTAGAGCCTTCTTAGATACTTCTGCTGTTCAGCCAATAGGCTGACGTTCACAAATAAACGCAGTGTGTTTTATGAATGTGCTGTGCTTTATGTGTGATGTGCTTTTCTGCCACACATGTGCCTCTTTCTTCCCCTTCATCCTTAGAGTTCTGCCTTAATAGTGGGAACTTGACTAAAGGAAAGCTACTATCCTGACACTTGATAGGTCTTTTCTTAAACAAGCCAAACCAAACTCTGGATGACAGATTTTCACTTAAACCATCATATTTCAAGCCAGGCAGGGTAGTATAGTCCTGGAATTCCTGTACTTGGGAGGCTGAGAGACAGGAGGGTCATAGATTCAAGACCAGTGCGTGGTAACATAATGAGACCCTGTTTCAAAATAAAATAAAATAGGGCTGGAGGTATAGCTCAGAGACAGAACACCCCTGAGTTCAATCCCCAGTGCCAAAAAAATCATATTTCACATCTTATTAAACAAAAAGCATATAATATGTCACATTAATGTATTTTAATTGGAAAACTCTGCTTCAGGTTGAAAATTTTAAAAATCAAAGATCACTGTGGTGGAGAGTGTAGAAGAGGGGAAGGGTGGCTACAGGAGAGTGGATGGTCAGTGTGGGAGATTTTCATTTCTAATATTTAGACATGAGAGTTGTGATGTAAAATGGTTTCTCTATTTTAACTTCCTTAAGCATTTTTATAGCCATTGCTTTGTTGTTTGTTTGGTTTTGGTTTGAGTACTGGGAACAAACCCAAAGACATTCTACCTCAAAGTTACACCACCAAACCCATTTATTTTTCATTTTTAAACAGGGTCCCAATAAGTTGCTGAGAGCCTCACTAAGTTGCAGAGGCTGACTTCAAACCTATGATTCTCCTATCTCAGCCTTCCAAGTACTGGGATTGCGGGCTTAATAGCCACTGCTTTAATGTTCTTCAGATGATAAATCTGCTTTCTTGGAAGTATTTAGTGAGTTCCAACAAGCAGAAATAACTGATCTAGCAGATGTACAACCCAATCTCAATGCCTCAATACATTAGAAATTCATTTCTCACTGAGGTGAAGTCCCAAACAGGTGTTCATAATATCTGGACACCTCTTCTCCACACAGAAATATAAGCATCTGAGCTCTCGCCAGCCTTTGTTCTTCCATCTTTACTCTTCTGCTTCCAAGGCCATCAACAGAATAAAGGACATGGCTGATAACCTGTAGATGGTTTCTATGAAACAGGCCTAAAAATAGCATACAACAGTACTGCCTTCCCTCTGCCCTCCCCAACAGAAGACTGAATGTGGTCTAGTTGTGAAGTCACAAGGAAGAAGACATGGGCTGGTGTGTGGCAAGCCAATTTCCTCATGAATGAACTGTGTGTTCTGTAGCATAGCAATATTCTAGAATGGCATGGTCCAATGGAAATATCATGTGAGCCATCCATATAATTGAAAACATTTTATAGCTATATTAGAAACACAAAAAACCTGGTGTGGTGACACACGTCTGTAATCCCAGTAATTGGGAAGCTAAGACAGGAGGATTGTAGGTTCGAAGTCAGCCTCAGCAAATTAGTGAGTTCCTTCGTAACTTAGAAATATCCTTTTTCAAAATAAAAAATAAAATAAAGTTGGGGGTGTGGCTTGTAGGTAGAATGCGCCTGCGTTCAATCCCTAGCACCATAAATAAATAAATAAATTAAAAAGGTAAAATTAATTTAATGATAGGTATTTTAAAACATCTTATCCAAAATATATGATGTGCAATTAATATAAAAATTATCAGTATGATATTTTAACTTCTTTTTTCTCTCACGCTATCTTTGAGTCCAGTGTGTATTTTGTTCTCTTAGCAAGTCTCAGTTTGAACTAACCACATTTCAAGTGCTCAACAGTCACTTGTGGCAGTAGCTACCTTATTGGATAGCAAATTTCTATATTTTTCTGATGAAAAAGGTAAAACATGACAAAATTATTGGCCATCAAAAGCTTATAGTAAATTTGGGTGATATAACCAAGATACAAGAATCAAGTAAAAAAATTAGAGATTTTGCTTGTGTCATGAGTAAGGCACAGGAAACAGGGAATGAAGTGCTTAAACAGAGATTCAGGGAAATTATTATTTAGAAATGTTTGAAGCACCTCATCCATCATCTTCATCCTCCAATGAGGAAACCAAGGTCCTTAGATACTAATCGACTTCCTATAGGTCATAGAATTAGTTAGAATTAGAGCCAGGACTCAGTATAGTAGGTAACAACATTAATAAAGATTTCAAAACAGCAAAGTTGACACAGCAGAATCTATTATGAGGTATTACTGGTTGTTCTCGAAGTGAAGCTTTTACATTTTTGATAATGCATTGTTTGAACTCACACATTGGGGTAACTCTTGACAATGGAAAATTTCTTGGGATTTAGTAGTGCTATCTGTGAGATTAATATAATAGTGCTTACCTCATAAGATTTTGTAGGCTTTGAGAAAATTGAAGAATATTTCACAAACTAGAAAATTCCATACAAATGTATCAATATTATTATTTCCTATATCCCCAAATAGTATTAATAAGATAATTGTTTGGCTGTTTCAGCAGAGATCAAAATAAATGTGGCTCAAACATGAAGGTGTCATTTTTCTCTCAAGTGAAAGTCTAAGCACCTACAGGGGAAGGTGGCCCTTTTCCACATGCTTATCCAGGGATCCAGCCTCTTCCTCTGTTAATGCAAAGGGTCCCTCGGATGTTGCTCTCAACTGTGCTGCTGAAGGAGGCTACCCTTCTTTGCTTCTAAATACTACTTACTACATGGGAAGAGGAAAGAAGCGGAAGGCAAAAGCTTATTTTTAAAGACATATACCAGATGCTGCCTATATTATGTCTGCTCAGAACTCTTTAGCAAGAGCACAGTTACATGGTGGATCTGGATACAATGTAGACTGAGAAGGCATGCATCTATCTAAAATATAGGGGCTTTATGACAGGAAAAAGTAAGAATGGGTTCTTGGTGACAATGAGCTGTCTTTTATATTCAGTCTTCCTTTAGCACTAATTAGAATGGTACATGTTAGTATGCCTGAATTGGTTTTTTGCCAATTTTTAAATACTTTTATTGGTGCATTGTAATTACACATCATAGTGAGATTCAAAGTGATACATTAGTACATGCACACATCACTTGGTGTGTTTCCCTCCACGTCCCACCCCACTCCCCTTCCTCCCATCTTATACATGTTGGTGATACTGATAGTGATACCTTCATATATTGTATTTTTAAAAGCAATACTATCCAGGGGGATCCAGGTTGGCTTTATTAAATAAACCTCCAGGCTTCATTTGAATAAAGCCAGATAGCACAGCCATTCTGAAGAGTGTAAGTGTCCAGACACCAGATGCAATGGTTTGGATTTAGAATGTCCCCCTAGTCCTCATGGAAACACAGTAACAATGATGGAAGTGGGGCTTTGTTGCTAAGGAGGGGTACATGTGGGTGTGGCGTTGGGGACTATATATATGGTTCTCTCCTCCCCCTGCTTTCTGCTTCCCGCCACTGTGATATGAGAGCAGAGCCCTTGCTCTCTCCCTCCACCATGACCTGAGCTTCCCACCACCATGACCTGAGCTCCACAGACCGGGTCTGACATGGACTGAACCCCCAAATATCCAAAATGGTGAGAAAATAAATCTTCCTTCCTCTAAGTTGTTGTGGTCAGGCATACTGGGTCCAGAAGTGAGAATGTTAACCAGAACACCAGTAAATATATATATATATAATATTATTATATTACATATTATATATTATACATATTATATATATATATATATATATATACTATATATATTACTATATATAGTAATTCAACATGATCTCTTGAGGAATTTCTTAAACAAGAATCTCAAATACATTTTGAGGAAAATGTTTATTTTTATAATATATGGATTATTGAACACATTGATTTTGATTGGGACTGTAGTGTTTTAATATTTTGTGCTTTGTGTTAAAAATAAAAATTTATCCATTTATCTTTTGTGTGTTTATAACAAAGGTCATAATATCCTAGGAGATTACACTAGATATAGCAGGGACATAGTAACAAGAAAAGTAAAAAAAAAAAGATTAAGAAAATCAGAAATGTTAGAAATATCTTGAGTGCGAATGGAAATGCACCTTCTGAATTCAACACTACAGAAGACTGGATCTGCATCTAATAAAGATGGGGTACAAATCCCAGTGGAACAGCGGAGAGGGACCGGGGAGGGAGGTGAGAGGGAATAAACTTGATGAAGGAAATATTCCAAATAATTCTATTTATCTATACAAAATTATCAATAACAATCTGAATAACATGTATGGGGAGGAGGAGGAGAAGGGGTGGGGTCCAGGGAGAAACATACCAAGTGCTGTGTACATTTTTGTTTCTATCACTCTTAACTTCATTATGATTTATAATTATAATGCACCAATAAAAATATATTAAATTTAAAAAAGGTAGAGTAAATCAAAAGAATGTAAGAAACATAGACTAGAAGTGGAATATGCTTGATGTGATTCAAACTTCTATTGAAAGGACTTCGCCTCGGCTGATATTATTTAGTCTGATCTGAAAAGTACGCTTATCCCATTGAGACAATTTACTTCCACTATTAACCTTCAGACAATGATTTGTGGTGTCTAGGTATTGCAATGTGAAAGAAATCACAAGCTAAATATTTTCTTTTAAGTGAAAATATTAATTTCTCAACAAAAGATTCTGAACAGTCAATAAGGAAGATCAAATCTAGTTTTATATAACCCCAAACCTACTATCCAAATATCATACTCTAAGGTAAAATTTAAGTGAGATATATCAGTTTTTATCAGATTTTTATAGTGAAAATCATGGCATAAAATACAGTCTAATTTGAATTACATCCGTGTATTCAATTGTAAAAGAATACTTAAGGAAATTTCTCTTAGGAATTATCATTTGCATTTTATCTTCTATAAAAATCTTTTGACTTGGTAATAATTTAACAATTAGGAAAGTTTCCTATTAATTCATAATATCTTGTCCATTAAAGAAAACTTGAAAATTTCCCCCAAAGTACAAATATTTGTCAAAGTCAAATGATGCAGTTGAAGATGATTACTGACATTTCTGGTGTATTTTCTTCAAGTCCCCTTTTTACAACAACAACAATAATAATAATAATAATAATAATAATAATATAATAGAAATCATAATGTAAGTATGCTTTGTAGGTGGCAGATATGGAAAGTACTTTTCGTGGATGATCTAGTTTTATTTTCAGAACTACACTCATGGCAGATAAAATTATTTCCCACAAAAAGAGGAAACTGGCACAGAGAAAGTTGTACAGAACTTCATAGACTGTAAATCTTGGAGCTGGATTATAGTTCATATAATCTCGTCTCAAAGGTCAAACTTGTTTTTTAAAGTTTTACTGGTACATTGTAATTATACATCAGAGTGAGGTTCAAAGTTACACAAACATACCTGCATACATCATTAAAGGTTAAACTCTTAACTGTTATTGGTATGTTGCTGGTATAGGTGATCAAGTATAAGAAAACTTTTAATATATTCAAACTTCTCAAAGATATTTCTGATTTCTGGAAGACCCTGGGCCAGTGGTCTCGCCATCATTTTGTGGTGTCTGGTCCCAGGAAGCACCATGGGCTTGTGCTCCTGAGTCCATCCATTCGGTTCCTGGATTTGCCAATTGCCAAGTTAAAAATAAAACTCAGATTATTTATTTTCTTAGTGTAGAGCCTTTTAAGTTCTTTGTATATCCTAGATATTAGACCTCTGGTGGGCAGCTGAAATGAATAGATACTTCACGAAAGAAGAGATACAAATGGCCAATAGATACATGAAAAAATGTTCAACATCATTAGCAATCAGGGAGATGCAAATCAAAACTACTCTTAAGATTTCATCTGACCCCAGTAAGAATGGCAATCATTAAGAAATCAAACAACAACAAATGTTGGCAAGCATGTGGGGAAACTGAGTCTCTTCTACACTGTTGGTGGGATTGCAAGCTAGTTCAACCACTATGGAGATCAGTGTGGAGATTCCTTAGAAAGCTGGGAGTGGACCCACTATATGATCCGGCTATACCACTACTGGGTATCATACCAAAAGGATTGAAACCAGAAAACTACAGTAATATATGCATACCCATGTTCATAGCAGCACAATTCACAGTGGCCAAATCATGGAACCAACCTAGGTGTCCATCAACAGATGAGTGGATTACAAAATTGTGGGAAATACACACAATGGAATTCTACTCAGCAATAAAGAAGAACAAAATAACATCATTTGCAAGAAAGTGGAAGG